>KE464302.1:779-18596 GCA_000387445.2 Pythium aphanidermatum DAOM BR444 | reverse complement strand
AACTTACGGAAAGTTTACGGGAAAGCTTCCAGATTTCGTAGATAGGGTGTGGCGTGAGGTTTTAAGGTGGAATTGCGAAAGCGAGGGGGAGTTAACGGCGTATATGCTTTGGGAAGAGGACGAGAAGATGGAGGACTAAGGACTGACGAGTGCGGCGGTTGGTTGGGCATGATGCCAGATGTGTATGGAGACGACGATGAATGATAGAGAAACGGGATTTGCGGAGGTTGGAAGTGTGCTGCGCTTGGGGAATGGAGATGGAGATACGAACGTCGATAGGAACCACGGGATGGAGCTCCTCACGTGAGCATCCCACGAGAGAATTCTCGCGGTTCGAAGATCCTCCCGTGCCTCTCCATGCACAACAGGTAGTGAGGCAGGCCCCGATTTAGGGCAAATCGGAGCACTTAGGACCGCTTGCATGGAAACTAGGACTAATTCTACAGTGACGCATCATTTGGCCGATTGACTGGCCTGTCTGTTCACCACGCCGTCGTTTCAAGATCCAATCGAACCAATGCTGTCTGCTAAGTTCGCTTTCAAGTTAAAATGCGTTGTAACACGTACTTTGATCGACAACCGATTCCACCACCAGTTTTTTGCATTTTGTTCTCTGTTTAGTCCCGGCCCTGTTCTCCCGTGTTGGTTTTTGAGGTTTTTCTGCTTGAAGTCACGACAAACACTCTCCTGGCGCGTGCTCTTCTCGGTCGCTCCCTTCGCTTGAGGTCTATCCAAAGTGTCACACACCCACTTCGCGATCCTCGAGGAAGCAAGAGAGACTCCCCCCACAGCAAGCACTCCATCACTATGAAGGTCTTCACCGCCCTCGCCACTGGCGCAGCTTTCCTCGCCACCGCCGCTAATGCGCTCACGTCGGAACGCTCGGATCTTCACGTCACTGACGCTGCTGCGTGGGCCAAGTTCGTCGAATACGCGATCGAGTACGAGAAGGACTACCGCTCGTTCGCCAACAACGACGCTCTCGTCGCGCGCCGTTTCGCGGTACGTCTTCCCGCATGCGATGCAGCGTCTGCTTATGTTGCTGTGTTGGTCTAACCGCGTTGAGTTTTCTCGATCGATAGGCCTTCAAGTTGAACCTCGATCGCATCGAAAACCACAACGCCAAGTATGCCACGGGCGAGTACTCGTTCGAACTTGGCCTTAACCGTACGTTAGACTGTTTTCTTATTTCTAGTACCTGCTTGGGTTATCTAAATCGCCTACTCCATGCTCAGATCTCGCCGATCTGTCTGATGCTGAGTACAAGTCCATGCTCGGCTACAAGAAGAGCTCGTCGCCTGCCCGACACGCTGTGGTCACTGTCACGGCCCCACGCAACATCGGCGAGCTGCCTGCTGAGTGGGACTGGCGCCAACATGACACTGTCACGCCTGTGAAGAACCAGGGTCAGTGTGGCTCCTGCTGGGCGTTCTCGGCCGTGGCAGCTATGGAGTGCGCGTACGCTGTGACCACGGGCAAGCTGGAGTCATTCTCGGAGCAAGAGCTCGTGGACTGTGTGCTCAACGGTGAGGACACGTGCAACCACGGTGGTGAGATGCAGGACGGCTTTGAAGAGATCATCAAGAACCACGGTGGCAAGATCGAGCGTGAAGACGACTACCCGTACACGGCGGTCTCGCGCGGTCAGTGCAAGGCTGACGACTCGAAGAGCATCGGTCACTTCACGTCGTACGCCAACGTGACATCGGGTGATGAGAACGCGCTGCAGGCAGCCATTGCGACCAAGGGCGTGCAGTCGGTTGCGATCGACGCGTCTAGCTTCACCTTCCAGCTGTACCGCCACGGTGTGTACAACTGGCCACTGTGCTCATCCGACTCGCTTGATCACGGTGTGGCTGCTGTCGGCTATGGTTCGCTCAAGGGCAAGGACTTCTGGCTCGTCAAGAACTCGTGGAGCGAAGGATGGGGCATGAAGGGGTACATCCTCATGAGCCGCAACAAGAAGAACCAGTGCGGCATCGCCACGGACGCGTCGTACCCGATCATGACCAAGGACGATGACGTCTCAGCCCGCGAAGTCGCCTCGGAGATCATGAGCGTCATGTGAACCTGTGTAGGATCTGTTCACAAAGTTGGCTTTATGAACCTTCATTCGTATTCGGCCGCATACAAATACTCATATAGGATCCTTTCAAAAACATCTAAAATACGTCTAAACAGTGTTTGTATTATCATCCCACACTACAACTTCCAAGTACTACAAGATGCCTTAGCGCTTCTACGCAGAAGCCGACGCGCTCTTCTTCTGCTCGCCACCTAGTGTCGCATCGCTGTTAAGAAGTGCGCGCTGTAGCAGAACACGTTCGTAATCGTGAGGCATGACGCGTTGGATCTTGTACGCAGAGGACTCCCACTGCTCGAGAACTCGCTGGCCCTTGGCGGAGCCTGTGCGTTCAACGTGCTTCGCGATCAGAGCCTTGACTTCTTCCATCTCCTCACGGCTCGCGACTTCGGCAAGAGGGGCGACACCGACCATACCCATGTTGCACTTCTCCTGGAAGGAGCCGTCTTCATCATAAATATACGCAATACCTCCCGACATGCCAGCAGCAAAGTTGCGGCCGGTGGAGCCAAGCACGACCACACGACCACCCGTCATGTACTCGCATCCGTGGTCACCGACACCTTCGACGACAGCCTTGACCCCCGAGTTACGTACGCAGAATCGTTCGCCCGCCTTGCCCGCGAAGAACGCGTGGCCACTTGTGGCACCGTAGAGCACAGCATTTCCGACAATCACGTTCTCATCGGCAGGCTCAGTGAAATCTGGGCTCGGGTAGACAGCAACTTCACCTCCCGAGAGCGCCTTGCCAACATAGTCGTTCGAGTCACCTTCCAGCTCCATGCGGATACCCTTCGCGAGACCGAAAGCCAGAGACTGACCACCATGTCCAGTGAGCTTAAGGTGGATAGTTCCGTCGGGGAGACCTTCAGCACCATAGCGCTTGCACACCTCGTGGGACAGAGTAGCGCCCAACGTGCGGTTCAGGTTCGAAATCTTGCTCTCGATAACAACGGGCTTCTTGCCTTCAAGAGCCAGCTTCGCTTGCTCAATAAACGTCATGTCCAGAGCCTCGTGTACCGTGTGCGCCTGCTCCTGAAGCTTGCGGACACCGGCCTTCTCATTCAGTGTCTGAGCGTTGATAAGGAGTGGAGACAGATCAAGCTTGGCACTCTTGTAGTGGAGAGCGTCCTTGTTCACCTTGAGCAGATCAGCACGACCGACCATTTCATCCATGTTGCGGAAGCCAAGACGACGCATGTAGTCGCGCACCTCTTCAGCCATCATGAACATGAAGTTGATCACATGCTCTGGCTGACCAGTGAACTTCTTGCGGAGCTCCGGATCTTGCGTTGCGACACCGACTGGACACGTGTTCAGGTGGCACTTGCGCATCATAATGCATCCAAGAGCAATGAGTGGGCCCGTGGCGAAACCAAACTCTTCAGCGCCGAGTAAAGCGGCAATAGCTACATCCCGACCAGTCTTCAGCTGACCATCCGTCTGGAGTTTGACACGCGAGCGCAGATCATTCAACACCAGAGTCTGCTGAGCCTCTGCTAGACCAAGTTCCCATGGAAGGCCTCCGTTCTTGACACCAGTCCACGAAGACGCACCAGTACCACCATCGTGACCAGAAATGGTGATGTGGTCAGACTTCGCCTTAGCGACACCTGCAGCGACGACACCAACACCAACTTCCGACACAAGCTTCACAGACACTTCTGCCGAAGGGTTCGAGTGCTTAAGGTCATGGATGAGCTGAGCGAGGTCTTCAATCGAGTAGATATCGTGGTGAGGAGGTGGAGAGATAAGACCCACTCCTGGAGTCGTGTGACGCATTGAACCAATGTAGTCACTGACCTTGTGTCCCGGCAGTTCGCCGCCCTCACCAGGCTTCGCACCTTGTGCCATCTTAATTTGGAGCTGATCAGCGTTGGTCAGATAGTTCATAGTGACACCAAAACGACCCGATGCGATCTGCTTAATGGCGGAACGCTTGAGATTGGGAGGTCCACCAGGAGTTGTAAAACGCTTGACGTCCTCACCACCTTCACCAGTGTTACTACGACCACCAATCGTGTTCATTGCCACAGCAAGAGCCTCATGGGTTTCTTGAGAGATGCTTCCAAGACTCATCGCACCGGTGTTGAAACGCTTGACGATCGAAGCAACACTCTCGACTTCTTCCAGTGGGGGCATGTCCTCCTCCTTGACAAACTTGAAGTCAAGTAGGCCACGCAGGTTCACACGACGGCACAGTGCATCAGTTTCTTCAACGTACTGGCGGTAGGCCTCACGTGAGTTCTCGCGAGCAGCACGCTGGAGTGCAACGATATTCTTCGGTGAGTTGTAATGCACTTCCGAGTTGTTACGGAAGTGGTAGCTTCCAGGGTTCCGAAGAAGTGGTGGCAAGTCCGAGTGCGAAGGATATCCAGCTTCGTGGAAGCGCGAGATATCAGTGTAAAGTGCTTCGAAATCTGTACCCTGGATACGGGAAGTTGTACCAGCAAAGCACAAGTTGATGATATCTTCACCAAGGCCAACGGCTTCGAACACCTGGGCACCCTTGTAGGACTGAAGGGTGGAAATACCCATCTTGCTCATGACTTTGAGGATGCCCTTACCAACAGCTGACTTGTACTTCTCGAAAACTTCTTCGCCCTTCATTTCGCGGCCAGCATGAGCCTTCAGAAGACCTTCATCATTCATCTTGTTGAGTGCTTGTTCAGCCATGTACGGGTTGATACCATCAGCACCGAAACCAAGGAGAGTACAGAAGTCGTGGACTTCCTTCGCGTCACCACACTCGGTGAACAGTGCGGCACTCGTACGCTGCTGCGTACGAAGAAGATGCTGGTGCACAGCACCAACCGCAAGAAGAGACGGAACTGGGTAGCGGTTGACTCCGGCCATCTTGTCCGACAACACAATGATCGGTGTCTTGCCATGACTGATAGCGTCAGTAGCTTCCTCACAAAGACGGTAAAGGGCGTCAACGAGACCGCGGGGGCCACTGTTCGCAGGGAATGTAGCATCCAGAACAACTGGTGTCCAGTTAGGGTTCTTATTGACCTTCAGAGCCTCCATTTCTCGGGTAGAGATGACAGGGTGCTCAACGAGCAGACGCTTAGCATGATCAGCAGTGGCATCCAACACATTAGCTTCAGGGCCGACTGGACAAACAAGGCTCATCACAAGTTCCTCACGAATAGGGTCGATTGGCGGGTTCGTCACCTGAGCAAATAGTTGCTTGAAGTACTCAAACGGAAGTTTTGGCTGTTCCGACAGCACGGCAAGAGGGGCATCGTTACCCATCGATCCGAGGGCTTCCTTGCCAGTCACACCCATGGGCATCATCAGCAAATCCATCGTCTCGGTCGTGAACCCAAACATGTTCAAACGGCGGTTCAGCTCAGTGTAGTTCTTGCGGCGCTTTGGCTTGTTCTCAATCGCCTTTGAGCTCTCAAACGTAAGTTCAGACAGAGAAACCAGATTATCGTCGAGCCATTTCTTGAACGGACGACTTTCGGCAACTGTTCGCTTAACTTCTTCGTCCGGCACGATCACTCCGCGCTCGAAGTCAACCAAGAACATCTTGCCCGGCTCCAATCGCTTCTTCAGCTTAATCTCCTTCTCTTCAAGGTGATCAAGAACACCGATTTCACTCGAGAGTACGACATGGTCGTCCTTGGTGACATAGTAGCGGCTCGGACGCAGACCGTTACGATCGAGCGTAGCACCATGTACTTACCGTCAGTGAAGGCCATCATCGCTGGGCCATCCCACGGCTCCATGAGCAGACTCTGGTACTTGTACATATCCTTCTTGTGCTGATCAATGAGAGGGTCATTCTGCCACGCCTCAGGGATCATCATCATCATTCCTTCAGGCAGTGATCGGTTGCACGAACTGGCCTTCGTCAGAATCTCCAAGACAGCGTCAAAGTTACCCGAGTCAGACTTTAAGTCTGAGCACACTGGCAACAAGTCGGCAGTCTTGTGACCAAAATATGACGAATGCAGCGTGCCACCACGGGCAAACATCCAGTTCTTGTTGCCTCTCAGTGTGTTGATTTCGCCGTTGTGACACATGATGCGGTTTGGCTGTGCGCGATCCCACGAAGGAAATGTGTTTGTCGAGAAACGCGAGTGCACAAGCGCCACGTACGACGAGAAATCGTCAGCAAGCAGGTCATCGTAGTACTCAGACAGTTGCTCTGGGGTAAGCTGTCCCTTGTATGTGATCGTACGGTTGCTCAGCGAGCAGACGTAGAAGTCCGTGTGCTTCTTCTCGTTGATTGCCGTCACAAGTGTGCGCAGACGCAGCAGCTCCTTCTCGAAGTTGTCGCTAGAAAGTGATGGGTTCTCGTTTAGTACCATCACCTGCTCTACGTGAGGCTCTGATGCCTTCGAGGTCGCACCAAGAGTGGAGTTGGTCGTTGGCACTCGGCGCCATCCGACTACCTTAAGACCCACAGTGTCGGCAATCTGCTTGAATGTTTGCTTGCACGCAGGAATCGCCTCTGGCGCGCTCTTGTTGAAAAAGACGTTACCAACCGCGTACTTCTCCACATCAAGCGTCAGCTTCGCGGCGGCCTCCCCGAATTCACCTTCACGCACGACGCGTTGCATGAAGCCATGGGGAAGGGCGACAAGCATACCAGCACCATCACCTGACGCCGGATCACAGCCACAGCCACCACGGTGCGACATGCGCACGAGCATGTCGTTCGCGTCGACAACAATACGGCGCGATGGCGCCTTTTTCAGGCTGGCGATCATACCGACACCGCAGTTATCACGCTCAGCGTCTTGACGGTACAGGCCCTTCTTCTCAAAGATCGCACGCTTGTCGGCACCGTTGGGCAACGCGCGGAAACGACGCAAAAAGGCCCTTTCCATAGCTCTGGTTCTGCGTGAGGGAGCCACGGAAGCCGCCCGCCGCGAGCAGTGCCGACGACGACGCGCCATTCAGCGCCGTACGCTGGAGGCGGAACATATTCGGGGACGCGTACGGAGAGAGGAAGAGCGAGGAGGAGGAGGAGGCGAGTGCGCGCGGGGCGGCAAATGCGCGAATGAGCGGTGGGGGGATGGAGGAAATGTTGGTGCGGCCGTGTAGCGCAAACACAGTTCTGAAGATGCGTTCTCACGGCGTTTTTTGTCGAAGGTAAGCGGAGTGATGGTCGGTGAAAGCAGTCGTTATGTCAGTGGATCGGGGCAAACCCAAGCAGCCTCGTGCAATTCAGACGGTAAAGAATGAATTGCAGTTAACATGGTGTTTGTATGCTGCAGAGGAATGAATCGCAAGCCACCACATGTAATAGCTGACACATTTTTGGCGAGGTTCTGCAGTGCAGAATCACATAAATGGGGCAAAACACGTAAAGTACGAGGAGATGGGCTTCATGTTTGGCCATCGCACCACCGGCCCAGCCGGGAAGCGCAGAACAGAATCCACCGCGGCAATCTGTAGCAGCTTCCGGTGTGGTCACAGGTGCAGGAGCTGTCGCCAGGACGTGAACTCGAGTGGTCTACAGCGTGCATTCGCATCCGTCAATTTCTGAAGGGTGACTATAGGCTTCACATAGTCGTTTCTATGACTCACAGCGGCACTCAATCGCGCGACTAAGCTTAAGTCAGTACACTCTGTGTTGTGATGAGGAGCCAATCACTTCGACCGTTTGCGAAAACGATCCAACGTGTGGTCCACACGAATTGAACCAGCCTGGTTCTTGTGCAGCAGGCAACCTGCTCTGGTGCTGCTCATGCCATCACGATCACAAAGCGGATGGCTTCATTCAGGGCCCTCCCACGAGCGCGTGCGCTGCCGACTAGTCCAACATGAACAGCTACAGCAACACGCATGACCCTTAAAAGCTAAAACGAGTTCTTCTATCACGGACGGGAGATCAGCTCGTTGAGATACTGTGTTCGTTACCACTGCGTCCATCGCCAAGCCATGCTATCCACTTTCTCTACTATCTGTTGCATGCGCTAGAGCTGTGGGTGCGACGCTTGGTTGGATACGACAAGGCGCGTCGCTTCGAACCAGCGCGACCTCTCGTAGCCCACTACGCCGGATCGGATTTGCTGCGCAGCATTTGGTAGTATTCACCCCCACGAGCTCTAGCACCCACGTCTGACTACGCACGGATCATGTCCAACTTCGAGCCTCCAGGATCTGGCTACCATGGTGATAGTGCTCGCGTGGTATCAACACCAGGTGCGAAGGGTGTCGATCACAACGGGATCGTCGTAGGTCGTTGGAAGTCCGAGATCTTCGGCTGTTTTGACTCGCTCATTCCAAATGGTACGCTCTAATACACTTCGCGGCAGCTTCGTGTGGTCGCTGATGGTGTTTAACAATCTCATGATAGCATGCATGGCGTTCATCTGTCCCGGGGTCTCGGTTGCGCAAATCTGCAAGCGTCTCGGCATCGCCAACTTCATTTACGTGCTGCTTGGATTCGGTCTTCTCTACCTTCTCGCCCTCATCGCAGCCGTGACCAAAAGCGAGTTCATGGATGCCGTGATCGTCATCTTCTCCCTCGGTACGGTGGTGTGCATCGCGCGTCTGCGCTGGCGCATCCGTTTCCTCTTCTCGTTGCCAGGGTCGTGGGTCGAAGACTGCTTCTACTCGACGTTCTGTGGCTGTTGCGCCATCGCTCAGATGGCCACGCAAGTCGAGTCATACACACCTGGTTCATGCCACTTCATGCCTCGCAACACCCTCGAAGGCTACACGTTCGCCTGATGCTCCCTTCTTGTCCCGAAGATAAGATCCACTCCTTCATTTTCTCCCAAATGTAATATCCGGAAGGTTGATTGTGCCCGTAATCTATCCTGACCATCATTCTCCCTCCGGTAATATTCGCCGCCAATTCTTTGTGGCATCAAATGCAGCTGATTGGTTGGCTGGCGTCCTCGGTTAAGTTCGAAAAGTGTTGGATACGTTGCCGTTATGGGTTCCTTGGGAACCAGACGAGGCCAAGGGACAGGAGGCGAGGCCACCAAGAAGAACCGAATAAGCCGGAGGCGCCGCAATGCGCCGCTGCTGAGACGCCATCCGCTCGACGATCCCCACGCTCGACGCCTGTGCTGCCTCCGCTACCGCCCTCGCTACCTCTGTGTGAAGTGACTGCCTCTGATCCCTCTCCTTCTAAGAGAAACTACCCTCGACACCTACTGCTTCAAGAATGGCCGGCGCCCACTCGAGACGCAAGCTCGGCATCCTGTCGGTCGCGCTCATCACGTACTTCAACGTGAGCGGCGGGCCGTGGGGAAGCGAGCCTGTGATGGCAGCGTGTGGTCCGTTCGTTGGCATCCTCGCTGTGATTATCTTCCCGTGGATCTGGTGTCTGCCGCTCGCCTTGGCGTTTGCTGAGCTCTTCACGGCGTTCCCGACCGACGGCAGCTTCTGCATGTGGGTTGGCATCGCGTTCGGACGTCCCATGGGCTTCCAAGTCGGCTTCTGGTCCTGGGTGGCTGGTGTCATCGACAATGCGATTTATCCCTGTTTGATCGTGGACACGATCCGCGCGTTGTACGCCGGCAACCTGTCGGGAGATGCCGCCACAGACGACGTCGACTCGGGCATTGACTTGTATCGGTTCCTCGCGCGGGCTGGCTTCGCGGTGCTATTCATGATCCCGACGCTCACGAGTCTCAAGCTCGTGGGCAACACGTTGCTCGTCATGGGCATCATGATCTTCCTCCCGTTTGCCGTCATGGTCGCATGTGCGATCCCGCAGGTGGATCCCGCCAACTGGTTTGTTATTCGTGAAGATGTACGTGATGCTGATGGATCGAAATGAATGGGGACGGAAATTGACACGGCTGCATTGCTCACCAGCGCGACTGGACGCGGCTCATCAGCGCTCTGTACTGGAACTACAGCGGCTTCGACGCTGCTGGTGCATACGCTGGAGAGATTCACAACCCCAAGTCGACGTACCCCAAGGCGATGATTGTGACTGTCATCATGATTGCATTTACGTGAGTTTTTGACTGTGCCGCCAGGTGGTCGAAAGCGCTCTGACGTTTGTGGTTCATGATTCCAGCTACATCATCCCATTTTTTGCGATCTCGGGTGCTGACAAGCCACACTACACGACGTGGGATGATGGCTCCTACTCGGTCATCGCTCAGGCGGTCGGTGGCACGTGGCTGTGCGTATGGATCTTAATCTCGTCGCTGTTCGGAAACCTTGGACTCTACGTTGCAGAGATGGCCAAGGACGGATTCCAACTTGCAGGCATGGCCGACTCGGGTCTCGCGCCGCCATTTTTCGCTTGGTATGCGCTTTCGATGGCAACTTCAGTCGGTATCCGTTCTTTGACGTGTCTGTTTTGTGTGTGCGTGCCCAGGCGCGACCCAGAGAACGGTGTTCCTCGTCGAGCGATTTTGCTGTCGTTCACCATGATCGTGTTCATGGGCTTGTTCGATTTCGACACAATCCTCGGTGTTGACAACTTTTTGTCGGCCCTTTCTTCTCTAGTTGAGATGTGTGCAGCCGTCAAGATGCGTTTCTCGCACCCGGAAATCGAGCGCCCTTACAAGGTCGCCCTCTCGGATCGAGCACTGGCGGTTGTCATGATCATTCCGTTCTGCGTGGGCACCTACATCATGTTCAACGAACTCACCAAGTCGACCATCAGTTTCGTGCTGAATGTCATTGCGCTGCTCTTCGGTCTATTCGCGCAGAAGTGGATCCAGCGTCATCCGTACCACGCCTATGACACTATTATCGACACACCTCGACTCAAGGACCTCACACTCGAATACTGAATGGATCGTCGCATTCTGTTGGCAAGGGCGGCAAGTCAACGGCGCCGCTGTGCTTTGTTTTTCTCATTTTAGTGGTAGCAAGCTTTTCTTCTCATGATTTAGACGACGAAGACCTTAGACTATGTTTCTCCTCTTGTGGTTTTGTGTCGCTCACTCTGCTGGTTTTATCTCCTGGCGACTTCAGTCGCGTAGAGGGCTTTCAGTGAAGCGATGTCGCGTGGGCTTAGCGTCTTGGCGCGGCCAATGGTGTCCTGAACGGCTTGACTTGGGTCGCAGTGCTTCGTCTTGTTGGGTACTGTGCACCAGTTGCGCCAGCGACTCTGAAAAACGTCACAGAATCGTTTGTTCCTGTACCTAGCCGATGGTAAGCACATCATGTCACCATCATAGTGCATGACAGAGTTAAGATCGTACGTCCCTCCGATCTTGAATTTGAACGTCGCGTATTGATCCAGGCCGACCCCGGATGCCAGTGCTGCCTCACGCAGAATCATCACCTTGCGATCTTTGCGTTGGTGGTCGTGATGTAGACCCACAGCATGACCAAACTCGTGGACAATGGTATTGTGATCCCAACAGCCGGGACTGAGGTTGAGACTCTGGGGAGCTGGCTTCTGTGGGTTATGGATGAACCCCACGTACGACCAACAGCCCGCCTCTGGTTTCTTCCAGTCAAGTTCAAACTCGACGTTGACATAGTGCTTGCAACCACCGCATGCCTGGGCTGCGTATCGGCTCGTCTTGCACTGATCAATACTCATGAACTGGATTCCCGTCGGGTTGTAATCTCGAAATGCTGCTTCAATTTTCCTCTGTGTGACTCCTTCCCACATTGCTTTATAGTTTGCTGGCATTTGTTGGTTCGAGGCCTTGAACCACGCCAGGAACTCGCTTTGTGCTGGGAAATCGTACTTGTAACACACGATACCCAGAGGCCACAGCGTCTCGCCAACCCTGTACGCATCAAGGCGACGCCGATCTGGCGCCTCCGTGGTTGTCGGCAGTGTGTTGTCTTCTGTCTTCGGGACTCCGGGTGCATCTTTGCATGGTACAACCTTGTCTGGTACTCGAATATCTACTCGGCCGTCGTCTTGAAAGCACTTGAGCGACGGTGGCGATGAATTTTCATCACAAACAGCGTAGACGCTGCCTGGTCTACCCGGCCCGCCTGAGAGATATGTCATACCGAGCACGCGCGTGCCCTTGTGCGTACAAAGTTTGTCCAGGTCCTGCTCCTCCAGGCGACGAATAAAGAGATGCTCAGTCGATCGCAGCTTTGGACATTCCTCGAGCGGTTTGGTACCGTGCAACCCATCGTTAAAGCCATCATCCTCGAAACACTTGAGTTTGCCTTGGTCGCAGACCGCATAAATGCTTTTTTCGATACCCGGACTCCCAGTTAGAAAATCGAGCGATGGAATCGGAATATTGTTGTAAACGCATCCGTTCGGCTGGGCAGATGAGACGTTGGTGTGGGCTCCATCGATAGATTGAGCGGTGTATGAACTGATGAGAATGACTGCAGTTGCAGTCAGTACTCGGAGTGAAAGCATGCCTTGGATGTGCTTTGATGCGGAAGAGTGAATTCGAAAATGATCGAACTGATAGCTTGTCTTCTGAAGTTCTCCCATACACACGTGACACAATGTGTCGACTTGAGCAACAGAACCCCCGAATAAAAAAAGAATCCCGTTGCCTCAGACCTGTTACACAAACCTGTGGAATGTCAGTGATGCGATCTCATCCATAGCATGATCACCCATGACACGTACAGTCGCTGGGAGCCTTGTACACTGAAATTTGCTGTACTCAATGATGGGTGATGGCCCATCTCCATCAGTGACACGCTGTCACTGACAGTGTCAGCGATCGAAGGACAACTTGGCCACGTAAGATGAGGATACCAATTCATGGCTCAAAAAGGCACGCAATGAAATGACCAACATAGTCGACGGTGAAGTTCTTAGATTGATATGCAACTGAGCGCGTGACGGAAAAAGTCTACTAGGGCAAAGCCATTGTGGATGCTCACAGAACGTCGTCGATGAACGCCTCTTCGATAGTCTTGACGACAAGATCAATGTCTTTCTCGTTCACGACCAGTGGAGGGCACATACGGATGACCTTCTCGCCTGCAGAGATGATCATCACACCCTTCTCAAGAGCGTACTTCACAAGTGGGCCAACTGGCTTGGTGGTCTCAAAGCCGATGAAGAGACCACCTGGGCCAACTGGCACACGGACCTCCTTGACCTTGTCTGGGTACTTGTCCTTAAGGTTACGGAGACCCTTGGCAAGCAGCTTGCCGTGCTTCTGCACGTTCTCAAGGAACTCCGGCTCAGCGATCTTGTCAAGGACAGTGTTCGCCACGTTACAGATCAGCGGGTTGCCACCGAAAGTTGTGCCGTGCGCGCCAGGGTGGACAGCAGCAGCGACCTTGTTCACCGTGAGGACAGCACCAATTGGCAGGCCACCAGCAAGTGGCTTAGCAAGCGTCATGATATCTGGGGTCACGTCGTAATTCTGGTGGGCGAAAAGCTTGCCCGTGCGGCCAAGACCACACTGCACCTCGTCGACAATCAGCAGCGCGTTGTGCTTGTCACACAGACGACGGAGCTCCTTGAGGAACTCAGGCTTAGCAGGGTTCACACCACCTTCACCCTGGATTGGCTCAATGAACACACCAGCCGTGCGGTCCGAGATGTACTTCTTCACATCCTCGATGTTGTTGAACTCAGCGTGGTGGATACCAGGCACAAGAGGAAGGAACGGCTCGCGAATAACCGGCTTGTAGGTCAGGGAAAGCGCCGCCGCCGTGCGGCCGTGGAAGCCGCCCTTGAAGGAGATAAACTCGTACTTCTTACCCTCGAGAGGTCTGTCACACGACCAATAACATTGGTGAGCTCCCAAATGTTCCTTCAGAACCAATAACCATCGACCAAAACTGTTCTACGTACGTGCCCTGGGTGAGGCGGCTAGCGTACAGGCGCGCAAACTTGTACGCGCCCTCGTTGGCCTCCGTACCGGAGTTGCAGAAGAAGACCTTGTCGAAGCACGACTTGTCCACGAGCGACTTGGCAAGCTCGAGCGGGGCCCTGGTGTGGAACAGGTTGCTCGTGTGGCACACGTTCTACGCGATCACCAATAAGTTCGTTTTGTTCCATCAGAACAGAAAACCAGCCAACAAAACGTGCTCACCTTGGCGCTGTCGACCACCGCCTGGTGCCAATCGGCGTCGTTGTGGCCGAGTCCCGAGACGGCAATGCCAGCGCAGAAGTCGAGGTACTGGTTGCCCTCGGTGTCGTACAGGTACTGACCGTTGCCGTGCGTGAACACGAGGTTCTCCTTACCACGGACGCCATCCTGGTTGTACGTGCCGACGAGGTACTTGCGTTCGTACTCCTCTGGCACGAAGGGCTTCTCGATGGTGGCCATCGAGCGGCGGGCAAACGACGGCGCCGCGCGCACAGCGGACAAGCGGGAGACACGGGAGAGCCACATGAGGACGGCGGATGTGGCAGCGGAAGGTGGGGCCGGAACTGGTGCCGGGGATCGGAACCTCCGCGTGCCGGAACCCTCTGGAAACTGATCTACGGGGTGTTCTGAGAGTTGTTGCGTTGGCGCAAACGCCCAACTTCAAGCAAAAAACGGGCCGAAAACGTGTGGTCCACAGAAAACAACGCGTTTTCTGTCCAATGAGAAGCGCCCCCGACACGACAAGCATGATCTTGTGGGCGGAAGCCACTGGATTCCCGCCTGATTTATTATGTCGACGAATGAGAGAAGCCACTTGAGTATGGGATGGCTGGACAATGCGACGGGATCGAAAGGCTGGAACAGAATGGAGAAGGAGGGGGTTTACGAGCGATATGGCAGTTCAGTTCTGCGTAGGATATACAGCGGAAGGGAGCGGAGGGAGAAATGACGATGTGTGGCTCACCAGGTGGATGGGGACTGGGTGGAGTGACTGAACCGGTCGTAAGATATCGGTGTACACTCCACTAGCATTAGGCTGTAGTGGGGACTTCAACGCGACCGGGTGACCCTGTCGATACGGATAATATCACGCATCCAACAAGAACGAGCTTTGTTTGTGATCCGTGGCCTTTTGGACTTTACACAACTCGCTACAACAAGTCCTAGCTTGTTCTTACTTCGCAAACCCTCAGGCAAAGACGACATCGTCGCGCTTCAATCCACCACCACTCACGTGGTCGCCCCAAAATCATTATTATTGCGTACAGCGTGAACAGGAGCGCCACCCCGGATGTTGTTCCTGTATTCAGCGGCCACCTCGGGCGTGATTCCCCAAATCTCCATCCCGCTTGTGGATTCGTCTTCGAGGTCCTCATCGATATCATCGGGGTCATCTGGAGGGTTCATTTTAGCTGGAGGGTACATCCGCTGAAGTCCTAGAATGTCACCTCTCGAGAGAGTTTTCGAGCCCAGCATCTGGCTTCTTTCAACATCACAATGAACGGCGGCCTCAGGAACCACGCAACCATTCGCCGCCGGACTTTGCGTGACATCGCAAAAGACCGTATTCGCGTACTCTTCCTTCCGCAAGCAAACTCCTAGGTCATACGAATAGTGCATGATTGATTGAGGTGCATAATCACCAACAAGATCATGCAAAATCGAAAATTGGGAGGCCGGCACCTCAGTGTTTACTCGTGCCTTGACTGGGTCAACAATAATATTGGGATCGCGGCCAGGATGCTGATGGTCGTGCTGCAGTCCAAGAACGTGTCCCAATTCATGAAGAATACCGCTTCGGCTCCAGCACCCAGGGCTCAAATTAACGTATTGTCGTGTTGGGTTTGTGTGTCGAGGGTCGCCGTAGAAATAACCAGGATTCGACCAGCAGCCGAACCACGGTGCTAGCTGGTTAACTTCAAACCGAAACTGAACTGAAAAGGAGCAACCTCCGCAGATATCAGTTCTACCTTTCTTGGCACATAAATCCTTGTGGAGGAATGTGATACCAGCGTATCTTTCGAAGAGGCGCATTGCACTTCGGATGCTCTTCGTCAGATCTGGCATTCTGTCGCGAGTGTGTCCGAATGTGTCCACAATCCCGTCATATGCTCTGCCTTGTTCATCGGGGGTTAAATACTGGAGATAAGTTGCAAGATCTTCTCGTGTAGGCATCGATGGAATCAAAATATCGTAGCAAATAAAGCCTCCTGGCCACAGTCGGACATCCGGGTAATAAGTACTGAGTTGGCGAGACCCAGACTGACGTTTTGTCGTTCGCTTCTTCGACGAGACTGGTGGTGCACTCATGCATGGCACTACCGGGTCCGAAACCGGATTGTCCACGATACCAACATCGCGGTAGCAGGTTAGCTTTGGGGGTATCACACTTTCGTCACAAACAGCGTAAAAGCCTGGTTTGTTGCCAAGAGTATGATAGCCGTGAATGCGAACGCCTTTGTGTTTGCAGATGGAGTCTGCATCTCTGTTGGCGGTGATGTTGCTAGTGTTCGTGCGTGGTACTTTGCTTTCCCCTCCTGGCGCTGTATACTTGTTTGTACTGTTCGACCGAGCGCGAGATAGTGGCTTCTTACCGCGGTTCTTCTTCACTTCCGCGTGTGTCTTCATGTTGCTGTTGGTTGGAGAGCCTGGCTTTGAGAGCTTCTTTGGCTTGGATGTAGAGGCTCTGTTCTGGTCGCGCACAGTTCCCACCTTACTGCTTGTCAAGAACAGACTTAGCCTTCGCGTCCTTGCTCTTGGAAGCTGCTCTTGACTTGGATATCGCATCTTGTTTAGAGATCGCGTTTTTCCCCTTCGTCGCCAGCCGGCGAGACTGGATCATCTCGGAGCAATCAATAGGAAGAACAGGGAAGTAGCCGTTATAGTGCACGAAACATTTGATCGACTTGTTGTCGCAAATAGCGAAGGCATTCGCTTGCGCACTTGTGTAATCTTCAAAGTAAGTCGTGGCCGCTTGGATACTGACTCCACGAAGTCTGCAGGGGTCATGATCAGAAGACAAAGGATCGATGACGGTGGTTCCTGGTGAGGAGGCTATGGTCGCCGCCGTCGCGTACAGGCCAACGAAGACCACAAATCGTAGAACACGTTTCAACCCGCGGCGGGCCATGTTGATAGATGGGTAATGGTAGTACAGCAGTTGTTGCTGGTGACGCGAATTTGGAAGTGATGAGCGGAGCATCCGTGCCGTTTGATGTTCATTCAGCATCATGTAAGGCCCCAATGCCTCACAGTCGCTTCGCTTCAGTCCAGTTGGCGTGCTCAAGGATACGCGGGATACACTGTTGCCGGTGTTTTTCAAGTACACGTGTGCATGTGCCCATCGCAACTCAGACGCCTGAGATCTTGTTGCCACGTTCGCAGGAATGATTCAAGCGCTGGTACAGGGGTGTATTTCAATAATTACAATAGAACAAGAGTTTCAGTCAATGGGACCCGTGGAACCCGGTGCATGGAATGGTGACTGCGTCGGCTCATGATCAAACTACGACGTTGTATTTCGTAAACTTCTGTGCATGCACACGGCCAATGGATCGACGTCGTTCAATTGTGCCCAGTGATCAGTAGTGTTAGCTTGGGGAATGACAGCCATACTGTATTATCCACGTATTACAAATTGCTACGTGCCTGAACTCAGAAATCAGAGATGCTCTAGTCATTTACGATTCGATATTATACTAGCGAGCATCACTGTGACCAGAGCTGCTTTTTGGCGAAGCCTCCGCTTCATTAGGCGTGACCGCTACTGAGAGCTAATGAAAGAGTTGTATAGCGAGGCGACGTACTTCATAGTGTCAACGATCGGTGCGGGACGAATAGCTGATTCCGTATCAAGTAGTGCTATTCGAGCATCTAGTACGGGAAGTTTGTCTGATTTGTTGAGTTGGTTGATCGTGGGGGAGAGAAGAATGTAGGTGCGTTCGCGAACTCTTGATGAAGCAACGTAGGCAAGAGCGCTGCCTTTAAACAGGGTGAACAACAAGATGGCCGATCACCTCGCCAACCTCG
>KE464301.1:4851-27041 GCA_000387445.2 Pythium aphanidermatum DAOM BR444 | reverse complement strand
CAATCATGTGTGGACTTGTCGATGTAACCCTCTAAGCTTATTGAATCATTGTCGTAGTAGTTCAAGTAGTCATAGTAAGTAGTCATAGCCACATCTCCATATTCCGATAGCCGTCACAGTGTGGTGCAGTGTCCTTCTAAGCGCCAAAGGAAAATACATTCTTTTCCAATTCCACTTCTCCTCTCTCTCTCTCTCTCTCTCTCTGTATATATATACCTTCAATCTGTCACTCTCCAGGGAACCCACAAGCCACAGATGACGAGAGGGAACGTATGTCCCTGTATGACCTGCAGTGGCACTGGCTGGAGCTCATGCAGTGGAGACGACAGGACACATGAGAAAAAGGTCGTGCGGATGCATAGGAACAGCATGTTCGCGAATACGTGCCTCTGTGAGCTGAAGATACCGGACAGAACCGAGATCGTTCGCACGCAATGCTGTGCGGTCATGATCAAAGGTGTCTTCATCTTGAGTTCAATGGTGAACACGTGCTCACAGTTGTTTGGTACAGCCAGAGAGAACGCGTACCGGTGAAGCCCGTTGGCCAACGTGACGCGGAGTTCGAGCATCGCCAGTTTCAAGCCCATGCATATACGAGGCCCGGCGTTGAACGCGTTGAACTTGGTATTCGGCACGACAATCAGTTCCCCTGTGTCAGGATCGATCAGCGCTCTGGCTTGAACTCAGCAGCGTCGAGATCCCATACGCTCGGCAGTCGCGCCATGGCGTACTGCTGCATGATCACGAGCTCACCCTGCTTCACCTCGTACGTATCGCACAGCACCGTGTCTTTCGCTGCCTCCTTCGGATGTGCGGAATGATGGGATACAGACGCATGGCCTCCTTGACCGCGGCCTCAACATAGACGAGAGAGCACACTTGGTCGTCGGCAAAAGATACATCCCCACCAGATGGATCACCTCTTGACGCCACCTCCTTGATCTCTTGTCGTAGCCGCTTCAACCTGTGGGTGTTTGGCCAGCAATAGAAAGATCCATGTCAAGACACCTGCTGATGTACTGCGGGAGGCGAGGACAAAGATTTAAATGAATTCCATGACCCCTTGAGCCTCCATGCCTTCGGTATCGTTGACACTTGCTCCATCAACAGCTCGACCATACTCTTGACCCGGCGTCATCTCCAGCTTGAAAGGCCCGAGCTCGTATTGCATTGATACTCTCCTCGGCGACACCCTGAAGCCACGCGCGTAGCTCCTGGACTGCCTTCTTCATCTTCCTCTCTACTGGTAGTCCAACATTGAGCCAACGCTCCAGCTTCCAGTACCATGTCGGCACACGCGCTCGACATGTCATCGCGACGGATACGTCTTCAATACTCATTTCAAGAGGATGGTCGCTGTCGCCTCCTATGAGACTCAAGTCTACTCCCAGGATCGACCCCCGCAAACCAAACATCTGGACAGCAAACTCGTGAAACATCTTGAACATGTCAATCGATTCGCCTTGCGCGATGGTCTCATCAATGAACGCGTACATCTCGAAGGTCGCTCGGCGCATACTTGTGGTCATACACATGCGGAGCGCTCGCGCCGTGAAGAATTTGGCCGCCATCTTCCGCAGCTTGTACCATCGCTCACCATCCGACGTCACGATGGAGCGGCCAACGAGATCTTCGGAGAGCTCGTTCACGAACTCACCGCGAGGAAACGAGTCGTACTGCCGCGTCGTCACTTCTGCGATGATCTCCGGCTTGGTCACGATGACACATGGCCGAAGTCCGGGCAAACGAATGCGCCACGGCTCACCTTCAAAGCGTTGGCTAGTCTCGGGTATCCAGTCATGCAGTCGGTGGGGATTCGCAACGAACTCGATGAGATCGCCCAAGAATACACTAGATCCTGGTAGTGAGTGCACGCGGCGGTGCAGAGCATCATCCGTTGCATTGGGCTTGATGAAGAAGCTGGCGAAACGCGGCCCCGTAGCCGTGCTCACGAGGAGAAGCAGCACCGCGGCAGCAGACACGAGCAGAACCACGGACATGACGGAAAGATCTGCTCGGAAGATGCACTGATGGAGATCATTTGCCATGCAGATGGGGCGCCATCCCTCTTCTTCAAGAGCCGACTGGTCTCCGCTCCTCCTCTCCTCCTTCCTCTTCCTTGTTGCATATACACCGAGAGAAGAACGAGGAGCTCATCATGTGCAGCAGCAGCTTCATTGACCCTCCATGTTGAAGCGGTTTTCAGTTACGAACCGACACCAATTTGTGTATGCAACCGGTTATGATGCAGTTCCATTGTGTGACGATGGGGATGACAGATGCCGTGGATGCGTTCAAGTTCGTGCTGCTGGGCGTGAATGCGCTGCTGTTCCTGGCGCTTGTGGTGCAGCAATTACGAGCAGAGGCAGCGCAGATGCAGCGGAACATGGAGAGGCGACTGTGGTGAAGCGAGCGCTGCTGGTGACCGCGCATCCCGACGACGAGAGCATGTTCTTCCTCCCGCTTGTGCACTCTCTCACGGCAGCACCTGCCCCAGGAGAGCACCAGTGGGAGCTCCAGCTCCTATGCCTCTCACGAGGAAATTTCGATGGTCTTGGCGAAGTGCGTGATGCGGAAATGCGCGCATGTGGGCGATTTCTCGGCGTCAAAGACGCGCATATTCACGTGCTTGAGGATGCCAAACTCCAGGACGGGATGCAGGAGCAATGGCCGCGCGACCACATCGCGCAGCTTGTACTGGACTACATGGAGATGCACATGATCGACGCGGTAAGCTAAGGATCTGCTGGTAAACAGAGGGAGACAGGGGCGCTGACGTGCATGAGACGCAGGTTTTCACGTTCGATGACTACGGCGTGTCGGGCCACCCCAACCACATCGACGTCCATTTCGGCGTGAAGAAAGCGATCGAAGAGCAACACACGCGCTGCGCTGGAGCTCAGAGTGAGAAAAGCCCGCGTCCTGTGCGTGGCTGGGCGCTTGAAAGCACCAACATCATACGCAAGTACATCGGGGTTCTGGACGCACTGGTCGCGCCGTCACTGTTCGGGCGCCGCAGTGACTCGGTCTTTGTGTTCCTCTTCCGCCCGTGGTGGAACTACCAAGCGATGGCGGTACACTACAGTCAGTTCGTGTGGTATCGTCGACTATTCGTCGCGTTCTCTCGCTACACGTTCATTAACACCTTCAAACCGATCGGCAAAGTACCAGAGTCGATGGGGGAGACCCCACAGGAGAAGAAGACGCAGTGAGGAGAAAACTGCACTCAAGAGTAAGAAGAATAGACGACTAGATCTTCTGGCGGACGCCGATCGTGTGCTTACGTCGAGGGCGTTTGCCTGCACCCCACACCACTCTGTAAGTCCCCCGTAGCACAAGCTCCATCCCCGCCCGCGCCACTCACGCTTTGGTGTGCGTGGCATGCTCTCCTCCAAGCCTCGTGGCGCTTGGGATGCATCTTGTTGGCGTAGTGTACACAGTTGCTTACGCAGTTGCGACACCGACACTTTCACAGGAGTGCCACAAACCAGCAGCAGCTCCAAGTGCTCGGTGTGCACTGCAGTGACCTGTCCGTGGAAGCTCTCGTCGCTCAGTGCAGACCATAGCACGACGTGGTCGTGCACTGTGTACACGTCGCTCAGTCCGATCCACACTTTTCCTGCGTTGGAGTCCGCCACCACTGCACATACTATCAGAGTCTTCGTGTCAGCGTTCGTCTCTTCACTCTCGCAGTTAGCCCTTCCGCTTACCTGTGTCTGGGTCAGTCATCTGCTTATGAAACGCTCGCTGGCGCTCCATTTCATGTGCGACGTCCCTTACGATGACGTCGGCAGGTGGCAGATCATGGTGCAAGTGTCGGAGGTTGAATGCTTCTTGGCTAGCGACGTGGGTCGCACGCAGCTCCTTCTCCAATGCGCTTGCGTCTAGACAGCCGTTGTCGTCGACAATCGCTATGTGTTTCGGCGACTCGCTTCCTCCTGTCGCGCCCTTCGGCATCCCATCGCATGTGTCCGTCGTCAGAGGCAGTCCGTGTTTGATCCGCTCCAGCCGCTTGAGAATGCGCGCTCGTTTCATCTCGGCCTCGTCCAGCAGCCGGCGTTTGAGCGCCCGCCTGCGCTCCTGGTACACGTCTTCCGCCTGTTTGAGCTCGAACTCTAGCAGATCGAGCGCGTTCCTCTTGTTGAACTGCAGCCGCGTCATCGCCACTTCCATCTCGTGCTCGCGGTCCTTCTCGTACGGAAGGCACTGCAGCACATAGTCCTCCAGCTCGCCATTCATCAGCGCTTTGTGCAGCGCATTCTGCTTCTCAATGCTCTCGTCATAGAGCCGCTTCTCCAGGTCCAGCAGCTCACGCACGTTGTAGTTGGTGGTCGTCGTCATAGTGCATATTCGACCTGCTCGGTTGGCGCCATGTTGTGGTCCGTATATTTCCTTCGCATTCAGTACATTCCATCGAACTTTTCAGCATGTAAAATCTCGCCAGACAGACCATCACTCTGCACATTTCGGATAAATACCAACCGAACACTAGCTAGTCACTCAAACGAGAGCATACTCATGTCGATATGAAAGGCACTAATTTCACAATGCCACGGCGTCGTAAGTTACGCGTGACGGTAAACTTTCCGCTGGGTTTCCCATGATTTCCGCGACTCGGCGGAGAGACAGCTCGAAGGAAACCCCCTGGTGATCATGCGCGTGGCGTCGGCTCTGCGCACGCTTGTGGCGGCGCTTGGCGTCGCCCTGTATGCTTCAAATGACCGCGTGGACGCAGCCGCCAGTGTGGCCGGCGCGCCAGAGCGTCTCGTGGCCAAGGGCGGCGAGTGCGTGCGCCTTTTCCACTCCAAGGGCGACAATGGATGCCGCAGCATCACCAATTCCGACATGGCAGCGCTGTATCCCATTGAAAATGAAAACGATCTGAAGACGTGGCTTGCGGACACCAGTGATGACTCAAAGCGCGTGCTCGTGTTGCCAGAGCACCTCATTACGGCTGACGTCTTGGACAAGGCCAAGGACCGACTCGCCGGCATATTCGCCTTCCCGGATGGGATCCACAACGTGACATTCGCGTCTCAGACGCCGCAAGGCGAAGGCTCTGCAGACTCGAAGCTGAACCCGTTCACAAGCAAGAAGATCAAGTGGAATCCCGAGGGTCTTGGACTCACAGACATCGCGGTGAACTACCCAATTATGCTGCTGCGAGACGCAAAGCTCGGCGGCACGTTTATGGACCGCGCGAAAATGAATCTCAAGAGCAACTCGGGTGCGACGTACCGTGCGTTCATGAAGTACTATTACGGGCCAGAAAGCATGAACTCGATCAAGTGCCTGCAGTTCAAGAACATCTACGGCAACCGACACCCCAAGTGCGACCCCATCGGTGGTCAGAGTGCGTGGGGCGTACGCGGGAATCGTTCTGCGAACGAGACAGTCATCGTGATGGCCGGAATGGATGCGTACGCTCTGTCTCAAGTGCTCGTTCCTGGTGCGAACGAAGCGGCTTCAGGTGTTACCGCACTTCTGGCGGCGGCGAAAGCACTCCAGGCGATCCCCGATTCGGAGTTCAGCAAGCAGATTGTGTTTGCGACATTTCAAGCGGAGAAGTTTGGGTTTGTGGGCTCACGCCGCTTTCTTTCTGACCTCAAGGCGTCAGCTAAGAAGGATTTTTGTAAGACGCCGGTTTCTGGTTCGAAGTCACCGTTCTCGGCGGATTTCTGCTCGAGCCCAGTTTATCCCAGTCTGGAGTTTGCGAAACTGAAGCCTTCATCGTTCGCGTATGCAATTGCGGTTGATCAAGTGGGTTTGCTCTCGAAGGCAGGAAACTTCAGTATTCACGTGAACCCGAATGCACCAGCCCAAGAATCTTCGGCTCTTGTGAAGACTATTTCTGGTGTTCCCTCTGCTAAGAGCAAGTTCGGGAAAGGAAGTGTCAGTGCTCTTCCTCCGACCCCGTTGACGTCGTTTGTCAATGATGGAGAGTTTGGTCAGAAGGATCTTGTAAGTGCTGTCATCGCAGGTTACGATTCCGCTTTCTTGGGGACTGGTGCGTACGGAAGTCACCACGACATTGTCGAGTTACTCGATGTCGATGCTGTGTCTCAGGCCGCGCAAGTTTTAGCAGAGAGTATCTACACACTTGCCGCAAAGAGCGCATCTTCAACTTCGCTGGGAAAGATAAAGGTCGACAAGACCCTTGTGCAAGATATGCTTACGTGCATCTCGCAGAACTGGACTTGCGATCTCATGAAGAACTACTCGACTCCTTGGGTGAAAACAATGGTGAAATACTTGGATCTACTCGAGAATTCTTGGCCACAGTTTAAGTTGCCGGTCAGCCTCTACAGTGGACCTCTCAACTCCGATCGCCAGCCGCTTGTGCTCAAAGGTGCCAACTCGGACAAGTTCAGCTATGTCACTGACTACAGTGACTCCTGGTCGGATGACTCGAATCGCATGACATTGTTCCCCAACGCTTATGAAGTGTTCACTCGCTCATTCCTTGCGACCGTGCTGGCTGATTCTACTGCTACGACGGACAAGACTTGCGCAAAGACTCAAGATTGCGAAGGCAGTGGAATGGAGTGTGTGTATCCTGGCGTGTGTGCGAAGCTGCGCTCGTACTTTCATGACGCATACTCCCCTGGTATCAACCGCACAGCAGCTGTACAGGTGTACGATATCTTGGACGAAAGTATGCCCTTGTGGACTGAGCCATCATGGGACAGCGACGTTGGCAGCTACGTGTTCCCAGATCCTGGTGAGACGATCGGCTGGGTCGCGCTTGCTGTCGGCGTTGTGATCAGTGGTGTTGGTGTTGTCCTTTCCCGAATGGTTTTGGGAAGTGTGCACAAGATGAAGCTTCTGTAGACACTTGAACTTGCGATCTTTGGCCATCGTTAATCAATACAGCCACAGAAAGATAAAACATCGTGAAATGACTCAGATACGCTTTGGAGTGATGGATCAAGAACAGGGATTAGTTCGATCCTAAAGCCTTCGAAATCATACTTGCACCTTGTATTGCCTGTTCTTTGAACGTCGACACTGGTCGGGAGAGTGAAGTGTGCGTCTCCATCTGAAATCGAACTTGCAGAATTACACGGCGCGGGGGGGGGATGAAGAGTCGGTCGGTAGTTAAGAACCTTTGACGCACATCACGTGAGAGGCACCGCTGTTCGCATGGGCGGACGTCATGGCTCATATTGTGGTGATGATAGGATGACTAACATTTCATTGTTGCTGCTGATGTCGTTCACCTAGGTCGAGTATAGGATATACAGCGCCTGAAACGTCGACCTCTTCTCTGTGGGTTTTCGGTTTGGTTCTCCTTCAGGTTCATCTAGGTCTTTCTCTCCTCCCATAGGTTCCACATCTTCATCTTCTGTCTCCGTCACACCCGCTCCTTTCCGTTCCCCTCTGGAGGTTCTACAGTAGTTCCAAATTTTGCTCTCCACCGTCGACTTTGAGCACATCACTTTCACCGCCAGTCTGCACCGGTGCTTCATTAGTCATTGAGCCCCTTATGAGATCGTCATCACCGTCGTCATGCTTTTCTTCCACTTCTTGTGTGCCGCTGCAGCTGCGAGTTGTATTCGTTGTCTATATGAGTGCTAAACTCGCATCTGCAGCCGCATGAAGCCGGCTAGACAGCTATCTTAAAACACACGAGGGCCAATCGAAACACACCATCGGGGGCCTTTCACATGCCCGAGCTAGCGGTACAGAACTCTACGCCGATGAGCATGAGCACAGCCTACAGTTTGTGCACGTAGCACGTCACAAGAGCTGTTCCACACAAACACGCGTGCCTATCCATCGCTCAGTCGGTCTGACGCAGGATCGAGGTAAAAGTGAAGAACATGGTCTATACAGACCAATTCTCATAAGACTGCGCACAGGATCCGCTGAAGATGGCCACTCGTACTCTGCGCCTCCCTTGGTCTCTTCGAAGGAGCTGGACAACTAGAGATGATGCTCGTGAGGGCGTGTACCACGATGACACGTAAAAGCAACGGAACATAGCTGCTGCTATCAAAGCCAAAATTCGTCAACGATGATTGGGTCATGTGGGTTGAGCACTTCGGGGAACCGGAGACTTGTCTTGATACTGTCACGTTTACCCATTGTCACTCTGTTTTTTTCTGGTTTCCAGATTCCCCCCCTCCCCTGAGAAGATTCTGCCGTTGGGCTGAACTGATCCACTCGGGGGATCAGGGAATCCTGAACGTCTCTTTCGCACGCATCATATTGAGATTTTGACCCACCAATTGCTGGGTACGATCGTAATCTAAGATGCTCGCCGTGATATATTGCTTCCTTGTGACGATTACGCGGGCGATGGGAGAGATTACTCGTCACCGTCCTCTTCTCTGTCTTTCTACTTGTTTCGTGGTAAGAATTTCTCGGCTTCGAATAGACGTCAACCGCACACTTCACAAATCATCACCATGATACCTCCTCGATCCATGAGCCATACAATGCCGTGCAATCGCCACTTGGGCTGTAGCTTGCGTCCCTGAGGACAACCAAAAAGGAGCGGAGTATCCATCCATAAAACCGAAGGGCTCCAACAAATAAAACGTCGTCCGTCACAGCGAAGCTCTGCGAATCCTACCCATAGTACCCATATTACCTGAGCTGAAGACTTTCAGTTGCATGTTTGCTCTCCGACTCGAATTCTCAATCTTCCTTTTCGCAGCAAGTTCGTTTGTCTACACGACTTGTTTCCATTTATTCTTCTTCTCACACTGAGCAGCAAACGTTGCCCAAAAGAAGTGATCTCCACAACATCGCGAGTTCAATGCGCTTCGATACCAATGATACATGCGTTTGTGAGATGAAGGCATATTCTACCGCTGGTCATCTCACTTGCAGGAAGTTCTTGATCATATATCATAGGATATCACTACTTGCAAGTGCCGCTCGAGCCTACAGTGCTCGTTTGTAGCGTAATATACGCTCTTGGTACATCGGATTCTTCGCCTATTTCTTGTTTTCTTCATCTTTCATGTGCAAAATCCACGGCCCATGGTGCTCGAATACATGCGTCTTCCTCACAATGTTGCTACCAAATATGAAGTGCTGAAGTAGCTGCCGGTAGCTTGTTGCAAATGGACTTCAGAAAGTGTCTAGCGTCTGGATTGTGCACGGGTTTCTCATTTGACGAGTCCATCAATGTGTCAGCATCATGCTGTACTGATCTGTACTGGTATTAACTTCGATGCATTGGCTGACCGACACATCACGAGCTCAGTGTAGGAAGCGTAGAGAACGTCAATGATCATGCGAACGAGATCAGAACCAGCGGGTATCTGCATGTGAAAACCTCCATATGAGTTGGGCACGCCCACACACATCGCTCATCTCGTCGTGCGCTCGGCTCCGTCGGGTCAGTTTCAAGTCTTGGACGACACGCTCTTCTTCCTGCCCCACGCACGTCGCCACACTCTCAAGTCGTTGTTGGAGCGTTGCTGTTGCCACATGCGCTCGTCCACCTTGTCAAAATCACCTTCTCAGATACTCGATCCCTTGTCTTGCGCTGCACACGCAATGCATCGAGTGCGATCTCTTGGTGCTCATGTGGGCGGCGGCATGAGGGCGGGAACATCGCCACACGGAGTGATGGTCACTTCAACCACACCATCAGAAAACCGGTATCGAACCGGAAGGAAAAGATCGTGTTGGTCGACGATCCTCCTGTGGGGTGTAGTAGCTCAGCGACCAGTACGAGCAGCAATAACTGTCCGGCGGTGAGTTCCCCTCCCGTGGTGAACACCAACCGACTCGCGCCTGCATAGGCTTCGTTGAGTTGATGTGCAAGCGGAGGCATGGGGCCTGACGGACCTGCGTGTGGGGTTGGTGGCGAGGGAGAAAACGGATTGGTCAAAACCCAAAAAGCTTCCGAAAGTTGAGAGTTCCGAAGTTCCGACGACAGGAGACGAGCCGACGGACTGACGTGTCCGCTGGGTGCAGTGGCGTGTTGGACGAGCGGGCAGCTGCCTTGGGCCGTGGGTTGAGGCTCTTGGTGCTCGAAGTGGAGACCCGAAGTGAGGACCCGGCTCTTTAAGGAGGCGAGGCGAAGTGCATTCCAAGTATCAAGTCTCGGAGGGTATCAGCGGACAAGGAGGACTACCCGAGCCAGCGGACCTGAGATGCGGCGCTGGTGAGCCCCTGGGGCACTCGAAGGTCTATCCTATGTGACGACTGCTTGCGTTGTCGCAGTGAGCCCATGAACTTGAGTGCCGTATGTAGATACTTTGATCGAGTGTTCTCAGAAGCTGGACCATGGTAGTAGCCCTTGCCCACAGGAGGAAGACTAACGGGAGCTTCCAAGATGCCACTGGACGGGTCTAACCTTCCCGCCTTGGACTCGAGTTCACTCTGCAATCTTCCAGCAACCAGCTCGGTCGTCCAGAGTTCCAGTCTCCAATCTTCCAGTTTCGAGAACTTCTCATCGCCACTTCCAGTCGCAATGGCCATTCCGGAACACCATTCGCTCGATGGCTCATACACGCCGGAGAGCTCCATGCTCGGACGTCTTCGCCGCCGATCGATCCAGGTCACGCTGCCCATCGAGATGGAGCCTAGAGGCCCAGTGTGGACATTTCCAGGCTACGGCTCTACCAAGGACGTCGATGTCCCGCCAGACGAACTTGCTGAGATGCGGGAGAAGGTCTCGAGCAAGAAGCATCAGCTAGGAGAATGGGCTTCGACTGCTATCAGTGGCAATGACATCCTCTCCAGTGTGCTCTACTCTTCGGGTATCGTTGCCACCAAGGCTGGCAAGCTCTCACCTATCTCCATGGCTCTGGTGGTTGGCGTCCTCTACTTCTTCCGGTTCATCTATGTCGAGGTCGTGTCGGCTATTCCACTCAACGGAGGCTCCTACAACGTGCTTCTCAATACGACGTCCAAAAGAGTTGCGGCCGTGGGATCTGCACTGGGTATTATCTCGTACGTGGCCACTGGTGTCACCTCGAGCGTGTCCTCCGTCATCTACTTGAACAGCATTGTTGGTGGAATTCCTGTCGTGCCGTCGGTCATCGGTCTCCTCTTCCTCTTCGCAGTACTCAACTTGTTCGGCATCACCGATAGCTCCCGTGTGGCCATGGCTCTGTTCTTCCACCACATCCTGGTTTTGTCAGTTCTTGCAGTTTCCGCTGTCATTGCCTTCACTCAGCACACCGACATCCTCCGCGAAAACCTTAACCGTCCACTTCCAAAAGTCGACTTCGTCGGTGATCTCATCGACTCGAACGCGTTTACTGCGATTTTCTTTGGTTTCGGTGCGGCCATGTTGGGTATCACGGGCTTTGAGACATCGGCTCAGTTCGTCGAAGAGCAGAAACCCGGGGTCTTTCCGAAGACACTGCGCAACATGTGGGCTCTCGCCGGCTTCTTCAACACTCTCCTCACGCTCACGACCATTGGGGTGATGCCCATGGATGACAGATTCTACCAGAACAAAGACTTCGTCATTGCTGAGCTTGGGGGAGCTGCTGCAGGACACTGGCTCAAGGCTTGGATCGCAGTCGACGCCTTCCTCGTGCTCAACGGTGGAGTGCTCACTTCATACGTCGGCATCACGGGTCTTGTGCGTCGTCTTGCTAGCGACCGCGTGCTTCCAGCATTCCTTCTCAAGCAGAACAAGTGGCGCGGCACCAACCACTACATCATCCTGCTCTACTTCGTCATTGCCTCCAGCCTCGTCGCTGTCCTCAATGGCAACACAGCAAGTATCGGTGGCGTATACACGTACGCGTTCCTCGGTCTCATGGCGCTCTTCTCCTTTGGATGTATGCTACTGAAGTCGAAGCGAGCTGAAATCCCTCGTGACGTCCACGCGCCATGGTGGTCGTGTATCATGGGCTTCGTGTTCATCATCATTGGTATCCTTGCAAATCTTCTCGGGGATCCAAAGGTGCTCATGTTCTTCTCCTTGTACGTCATCGTCGTCGTCGTGGCGATGATGATCATGCTAGAGCGCGTCTCGATCCTCAAGGTCGTGCTCAGCGTGATGCAGACCGTCGCTCCGTCGCCTTCATCGAAAGAAGAACACTTGGAAACGGCAAACCTTCACCACCATAGCTACGCAGCAGTCGAAACTCCGTCACTGGCTGCTCTGGGACGCGCTCGAGAAGATCCTGAGGCAGCGGCGAAGCGTACTGGAGCCCGTGGTGGCCGTACGATCACCCGAGCGATCTTGGACATCAACAACGCGCCCATCTTCTTCTTCTGCAAGCGTCCAGATATGACAATCATCAACAAGGCCATCCTGTACGTCCGCAGGAACGAGCAGACGCACAATCTGCGCATCGTCCACGCGACGAACCGGGGAACAATGACAATGGCGAGAGTGGAGACGATGCTGAGGCTGTACGCAACGAGTTTGCCAACATCGTGGCGCTCTTCGGCCACATCTACCCCAAGCTCAAGACCGACTTCGTGAACGTGCGAGGCGTCTTTGAGCCGGCGCTCGTGCAGTGGCTCTCGGCGACGTACCACGTGCCTGTGAACCTCATGTTCATCGGGCAGCCAGGAGACAAAGCAGTCCACACTGTCGCCAAGCTCGGAGTCCGGGTCATTACTGGTTAATGGCTGGATAGATCGTAGACCAAATGGCAGCCCATGGCTGTGTACAGTTGCGTAGCGTAGCCATCGATGCGTAGGAGACGAATGAGCCATGTACACACACAGCCATTGCTACGGCATTGCATCCCCCGCATAATCAGCAGGTCAAGCCAAGGAAGAGTCAGAACCGAACACATACCGGTTTCGTCGCACTGGTCATGTGAGGGCAACCGGTGGGTTGTAGTGGCTGCACGACCAGCACAAAAAGAACACATGAAAGATACATTCTGTTGTGTTTTATACAATTCGATCACTTTGAGTTCTGTTGGCGCTGTATCCATTTGCAGCTAGCTGGTGCACTCCTGAGCTAGGATCTGGATGCGGTATTATCGGTGGCTTCTTCCTGACTAATACACTGCCTGTGCATTCCCGGCTGCTGCGACACATGGGCTTCCGCGCCTTGCATGTGTCTTGGCCGTTGGCTGCTGCTGAGCAGGGCGCCTTGCAGAGAATTGCTATTGGCTGGGACGCGCACACTCGCGCAACCTTATCACCGTGCGACACTACTGGAGCAACTTTCGTGCAACCTGTTGAAACCGTTGGTGGCGTTTCCAGTCATTAGATTTGGAAGGTCTCATTGGCAGCCAACATGAACATTCCGGACGGTGGGGCCAGACGAGGCAGGCCACGAAGCTGAAGCTGACCTTCCTCTTGCGTGTTGGCATCAGAATGTGCTCGGAGCCTTCTCCATCGCCGACGATCGGCTGAGCAATGCATTACAGTAATGTATGCGAGTCCTGGGTTCAGACAAGTCTCCATCGACTACATGGCACTCATCTTGCCCCACTCGGTTGTTCTGCTTGATCTTCACTTGCTGCTACAGTACTCACCAGTCAGATTTATGGCCCGGCTATGAACACTAACCGACTCAGGAGGGATGTGCGGCGGGGCGAAGTCCACCCTCAGCATCAATTTCAAGAGGGTATCAGCCGACACGGCAAGTGGACTGAGCCAACGCCTATGAGATGCGGCAGGTGTTTGCACTTGCTGCCCTCGGGGGTTTATCCCATGTCACGTCCGCTTTGATTGTCGCAGTTGCAGAATTCTCTCGCATTGAGTATACTTGCCAAATCTCCAGTCGCTTTTGCAGGTGGGGGTGTACGTAGGACGTCCCCCCTACGGACCCTTGGGGAGTCCCCCTATGGTCCAGGGACTAACCAGTAGTCCGTGTTGGGAATGACGTCGTCCGGGGCCTAACTTACTTGCTCATTCGGCAATCTTCCAGTTCCCAGCGTATTCGTCCAGTATCCAGAGTCCAAGTCCAGTTCCAGTCGAATCCATCATGGACGAGATGCTCATGCCTGAGACCGCCGTGCACCTCCAGCCCCTCGGAGCTTCTTCCCATGGCTCTAACGGCAGTCTCGGCCGCTTGCGTCGCCGCTCCATTCAGGTCACGTTGCCCATCGACACGGAGCCAAGAGGCCCCATCTGGACGTTTCCTGGGCTCGGCTCTGCCAAAGACATTGACGTTCCTGAATCCGAGCTCATTGAGATGAGAGAGAAGGTTTCGACCAAGAAGCACCAGCTTGGAGAGTGGGCCTCCACCTCTATCTGTGGTAACGACATTCTCTCCAGTGTGCTCTATTCGTCGGGCATCGTGGCCGCGAAGGCTGGCAAGCTCTCACCCATCGCCATGGCACTCGTGGCTGGCTTGCTCTACTTCTTCCGCTTCATCTACGAGGAGATTGTGTCGGCCATTCCACTCAACGGAGGCTCCTACAATGTGCTGCTCAACACCTCTTCCAAACGTGTCGCTGCCTTTGGAGCTGCTCTTGGTATCATCTCGTATTTGGCCACTGGTGTGACCTCGAGTGTGTCGTCGGTCAACTACATCAACAGTATCGGCGCTGGTCTCCCAGTTGTGGCCACCGTAATTGGTCTGCTCTTCATTTTTGCGGCACTGAACGTATTTGGCATCACCGAGAGCTCTCGAGTCGCGATGTTCATGTTCTTCCACCACATCCTCGTTCTTTCTGTCCTCGGCGTCACATGCCTCATCTACTGTGTGCAGCACACTGACATCTTCCGTGAGAACATGAAGCGCCCCCTCCCGGACATCGATTTCGCCGGAGATGTCATCAAGTCGAACACGTTTGCCGCCATCTTCTTCGGATTCGGTGCGGCGATGCTCGGTATCACGGGGTTCGAGAGTTCAGCACAGTTCGTGGAGGAACAAAAGCCTGGAGTCTTCCCAAAGACATTGCGCAACATGTGGGCATTTGCTAGCTTTTTCAACACCTTCTTGAGCATCATGGCGATTGGCGTGCTTCCGATGGACGAGAAGTTCTACAGGGAGAGGGACTTCGTCTTGGCACAAATGGGTGACGTTTCAGGAGGCTACTGGCTTAAGGTCTGGATCGCAGTCGACGCCTTCCTCGTGCTCAACGGTGCCGTGTTGACCTCTTACGTAGGTATCACGGGTCTCATGCGTCGTCTTGCTAGCGACCGTGTGCTTCCAGCAATCCTCCTAGAGCAGAACAAGTGGCGCTGGCACCAACCACTACATCATCCTGCTCTACTTCGTCGTCGCCTCCAGTCTCGTTGCTCTGCTCAACGCCAACACCACGACAGTTGGTGGTGTGTACACGTACGCATTCCTCGGTCTTATGGCGCTCTTCTCCTTCTTCTGCATGGTGCTCAAGACCAAGCGCGCAGAAATCCCTCGTGACGTCCACGCGCCATGGTGGTCCTGTATCATGGGCTTCACTTTCGTCGTCGTCGGCATCTTCGCCAACCTCCTCGGCGACCCGAAGGTGCTCATGTACTTCGCCCTGTATCTCATCGTTGTTGTATCGACTATGATGTTCATGCTGGAGCGCATCTCGATTCTCAAGCTTACACTCGCAATCATGCGGAGCGTTGTGCCGTCGCGCTCGGCCAAAGAATGCAAGCTCGAGTCCCCGACGCAGAGCTACGGCCACATGGAGACACCACCGATCGCCGCTCTCGGTCGCGACCGTGAGGACGAAGACCTGGCTGCTCAGCGCACTGGCGCGCGTGGCGGTCGCACGATCACACGCGCCATCATGGGCATCAACGACTCGCCCATCTTCTTCTTTTGCAAGCACCCCAACATGACGATCATCAACAAGGCCATCCTGTACGTGCGCAAGAACGAGCAGACGCACAATCTGCGCATCGTGCACGTGTCGAGCCCTGTAGAAGACGGCGGTGAGGGCGGAGACAACGGCGCCGCCGTGCGCCAGGAGTTCGAGGGCATCGTGGCGCTCTTCGACCACATTTATCCCAAGCTCAAGATCGACTTCGTGAACGTGCATGGCGTCTTCGAGCCAGCACTCGTGCAGTGGCTCTCGGAGACGTACCACGTGCCTGTGAACCTCATGTTCATCGCGCAGCCTGGCGACAAGGCCGTGCATGCGGTCGCCAAGCTCGGCGTCCGGGTCATTACTGGATAGCTTCCATCTAAACTAAGTCTAATCCATCAAACTATCCACTATCCTTTGCATTCCACTGCTGGTTAGTGCTTGCTTGATTTTAGTCTTGCCGCGCGCCGCTCCGTTGGCATCCGACCCTGATAGACCGCGATGCCATCGTCGTTGTGGTCTCAGGTTCTGCTGTTCATTGAACTTGTATTATTTGTTCGTTGTTTCCCTCTATCGTCAGCGCTCGCGTGGCCCAATGGATACGGCGCTGCCCTCCTAAGGCAGAGATTGCGGGTTCGAGTCCCGCCGTGAGTACGCTTTCGACCTGCACGTCAACTCTCCTATCTACGGATTCTTCCATATGGTAGTAGGTCGACCGAAGGTATCTTTTTACTTTATCGGTAAATTACCCCTCCCAACCCGCTCTGTTAAAATCGTTTCTCTCTTTAAATTGCTGTATGCATCTCGACCATTTTACCGGTTTTAGCACGACCCGCCATGCCCCATGCCTTGTGCTCGTGAATCCCCATCCGCCACCAAGCCCCCACCATGTTCTTCCTGAAGCAGCTCTCGCGCGATCTGCTGCTGCACCCGATGCACTTTGGCCCGCGTCTACACGACATCATCCGTCTGCGCCTGATCGAGGAGGTGGAGGGCACGTCCATGGGCAAGTATGGCTACGTCATCACGGTCACGGAAGTGCGCGACGAAGACATTGGCAAGGGCGTGATCCAGGACAACTCGGGTTACGTGTGCTTTAATATCCGCTACCGCGCGATCCTCTTCCGCCCGTTCAAGAACCAAGTGCTGGACGCCGTCGTGACGGTCGTGAACCAGCTCGGCTTCTTCGCCGACGTGGGCCCGCTGCAGGTCTTTGTGTCGCGCCACGCCATGCCCAACGACCTGAACAACGGCTACGACCACGAGAACAACGCGTGGATCTCGGATGACCGAGAAGTCGAGATCCGCAAGGGATGCGGCGTGCGGCTGCGCATCATGGGCGTCAGTATCGACGTCACGGAGATTGTAAGTACGAGTAGAGTTCATAGAGGAAATGACTGAGGATCTGATGGCTGTGGGGTGTGTGTTGGATGGCGCAGAACGCGATCGGCACGATCAAGGACGACTATTTAGGACTGATCTCGTCCGAGAACTTCTAAGGAGCGCTCGAGACAGGAGAATAGACGCTCGAGTCGTGAGCTCTGACGGTGCGGTCTCGATTGTCTCGTAGTAGTTGCATGTGAGCAGGAACATACAAGAGCCCCAAGGCGTCGGTTCATTATACGACTATTCGTTAATAAGTGATCTACACCAGAGTTCGTGGACCGGGACGAACCGCTCAGCATCTGAGAGAGGAATCGCGTCTGTCGGGGGCTGTGCAGAGATCCATTTCGACAACTGTTTGATGGAGTCGTGCTCCATCTTACTCCAAGCGGTCGGGCGATGGGACGTCCCTCCTCTCGCAGTTCGATGGGGCAGTGTTGTCGGAGGTGAGTCATGTGCCGTCTTGGTTTCCTCTATTGTGATAGGTCGTGCTTGTAGATCTTCCTGAATGTTTCGACATTCCAGACACTCGACTCGATGTTGTGGCTCCTCCTCACTCTCGCTTTGACTTAGCACGCGATGGTCGAATGAGTTGATGAACTCCATTGCAGCTGACAAGCATGTCAGGTAGTACGCCTCCTCTCCTCCGTCTGCTAAGACTGTAGTACGGAACGCTTCGACCAACATTACACGATGCCAGAGTTCGTTCAAGTACGTGGGATGAGGCAGCCGACTTATGATGAGTACCAGGGTTGGAATCAACACATCAGCATTCAGAAAACACGAGCTCCGCCTTCGTGGCCCTCGCAATGATGGCGGTTGTGATAGCGACGACGGGTTACCTCCTCCAAGAACGTCGGCAATTTCGTGATGAAGAACCTTGAAGGCAGTCATGGCGGCACGCACAACACCTTTGGGAGTTGTTTCTCGCTCGGCCGTACGCAGCATTGACAAAGTCTGAGGCAAGAACCCGTTTCGCCGGATCTCGACTGCTCGTCTCTCAGAGTATTCCACCATCGACTCGAGCACATCGTCAGGAAAAGCCAGTTCACTTGGTGATATCTGCTGAATCCGAGCCTTCGCGTGACACCAGTGCCATGGCTGACATGCTGCGTCGGGTTTTGAAGCCACGCAATTGCTGTCAGCGTCATCGTCATCATTGTCTTCTCGTCGGAATCGATATTCGTCTACCGCACTGGCAGCAGAAATGACATGGATTCGACTGAATACCATGTCATGGATGCAGTCTCGAAGGATGGCTTGACCGAGGGACTCATCTCGCGTTGATGCAGCAAAATCGTCACCACTACTTGAAGCCCCAGGAGATGATGAACGAGGTGACACGGTCAACAAATCGTACTCGGTCGTGATGACCCTCTCCAGAAACTTAGTGAACGCGGATATCATCGCTGGTGGGGGGAGCTTCAGCACATCTACGGCGAGGTTGAGTTGTGTCTCAGTGCTATTCTCGCGTTGGTGCCCAAAGGTGCTGTCATGATGCATGCCAGATATGAAATAACGGTCGATGCTCAAGCCTTCTGAGCTCCTTGACGCTGTATCCTGCTCTATACTCGTCTGGTTCGACTCAATCGGGCCTGGTGGGCGCGACGTCTTCACCTGCACGAGCGTATCATCATGCAGTTTCTCGACAAAATGGTGCAGAAGACTTCCAGTTCGTGTTCTCACGTCTCCCAAGAGGCGACCGAGTGTTCGCAGATGCGCTGAATATCGCTCATGCCTGTGCCGAGCGTCGAGTTCTCGATCTTCTCGAAGCCGTTTTCCTTCTAGCAGCGCCAAGCGGACTCTTCGTTTCTGATCCGATGACGGATACAGTGGTTCAGCCGGCCTTCGATCTCGAAATGACGTGCGTTTGACGAGTGGTACAGGGCCCGATGCCCCAGCAGCCTGCGTCTCCATTTCGTCCCTCTTCTCTTTCATCGTCACCAGCACAGCATCGATCGAGTTGAGCTGCAATTGAAGCTGTTTCGTCTGCGGCTGCGCGTCAAAGAGCTGCTCCACTGGCGCGAAGATCGGGTCGTTTTCATCGATCTGCTCGGCCAGCGTTGCCTGCAGTGAGCCTTCTTCCAGGAATTTCTTCGCCGTGCTTGCCGACAACAGCTGCTCGCACTCGCTCTCGTGCTGCGCTACGAGCGACTTGAGTAGCCACGCGCACTCTTCTTGTCGCGTCTTGACGATCGTCGTCCGCAGCACCGCGCGCTCCTGCAGGATCCGGCTTCTCTGTTGCTCCAGCAGTCCAATGCATCGTGTTTTCTCGACCAGTGCTCGCTCCGCCCCTGTCGCGAGGAGCTCCGCCACTCGTATTCTAGTCTCTTTCTGCACTCTATCCCCATCGCTTCGTTGCTGCCGAGCGTCGTCTTCCATTTCCGTCGCCGCCTTGACCAGCGTCTCCTGGTACGTCGCCACTAGCGCCTGCATGTGCTTGAGCTGCGCCTGCTTCCTCGCCACCAGCGCATTCAGCTCGCGTTTGAGCGCGTACTCGCGCAGCATGCGGCCTACGAATCCCGGCGCCCGCGGCTTCTCACGCTGCTCGCTCTCTCCCTCTGCGTTTGCCTCCTCCTCTTCCGTCATCGTAGTCGCCGCCTCGCTCCCGTCCGCTCCGCTCCCCTCCAATACCCCCCTCTTCCCCTCCGCCTCCTCCATTAAGATCGGCAGCGTCTCCGCCCCTGCGTCCTCCGCTCCGCCCATCGCCACGCCCTGCAGCACCAGCTCATCCACTGCCGCCTCCGTCCACCCAGAGACGCGCATGTTGCCACTCTCCTCTTCCGCAAAACGACAGGGAAAATTCCCATGCACTTCAACAACCCAGAGCCTAATTTAGGACACAGCCAAGATCCTAGATTAAACTTTGACGCACGACTGGCTTCGACCAGGAGTTACGCGTTGCATCCTGCCTGGCTGATGGCCTGGACATAGCAGAATGACCGCGACACCGCCACCTCTGTGCTGTACATGCATGGTGTGCTGCCTCTCCTGGCTCCTTCCCCCGCAAGATTCCTTCACGTGGAGTTGCAGTTTGAAAAAGGTGGGATGCCCACCAGACACTCTCAATTGCAATACCTCTAGAACTATATTCATATCCATGATAATACACATACTCCCATTTTACGTTGTATTTATACCTTTACAATACGATACCCGCTCGAATCCGCAACGGGATGGTACCACCGCGTGTTCCGTCGTTTGGGCAATCGCAGCTGGCTGACGTCGACCACCACCGCCATCTCCGCCATCAGATCCGCAGTCGCCGCCCCCCGCGCTCTCCTCCTCCGCTTCCTCCTCCCCACCATGCCGCTTGTGAACCTTGACCAGCCTCGATGGGACCAGTCGACCTTCGAAGGCCGCGCGCGCCACTTCATCGCCACCACGAACCCGCTCAACGTCCTCGCGAGCGATGAGGAGCTCGACGCCGCCAAGCGCACGGTCGAGGAGTACAAGGCCGGCAAGCTGCCCAACATGGGCGAGGACGAGATCTGGCGTGCCAAGCAGCTCGTTGACAGCGCCTTCCACCCAGACACGGGCGAGAAGAACTTCATTCTCGGCCGCATGTCGTTCCAGGTGCCAGGCAACATGCTCATCACGGGCTGCATGATGACGTTCTACCGCTCCACGCCGGCCGTCGTCTTCTGGCAGTTCATGAACCAGACGTTCAACTCGATCGTCAACTACACCAACCGTAACGCGAGCACGGGCGTCTCCACGGATCAGCTGCTGCAAGCGTATGCCGCGGCCTCGACGGCGTCCGTGGCCACGGCTGTCGGGCTCAACAAGTGGGTCGCCAAGCGCCCAGCTCTCAGCAACGGCATCGTTGGCCGTCTCGTGCCTCTCGTTGCTGTCGCTGCCGCTAACTGGGTCAACATTCCGCTTATGCGCCAGCGTGAGCTCATCAACGGTATCGACGTGGAAACGGAGGACGGCGAGGTCGTGGGCAAGAGCAAGAAGGCGGCTGTCAAGGCCGTGACGCAAGTCGTGCCATCGCGTATCCTTATGGCCGTTCCTGGCATGATGATCCCACCGCTTGTGATGAACCAGCTGGAGAAGGGTGCGCTGCTGCGCAAGCACCCAGTCCTCAAGGCTCCATTCACAGTGCTGCTCACGGGCTTCTGCTTGAGCTTCTCGACGCCGCTCTGCTGTGCCCTCTTCCCACAGCGTAGCTCGCTGGCCGTTGAGGACCTCGAATCGGAGCTGCAGGAGACCATTCGCCAGCGTCGCTTCGCGCAGCACGAGCCGATCCAGCCGGCTGTGACCCACGTGTTCTACAACAAGGGCCTGTAGATGCCCGTCGGTCACTGCCGCCTAGAACCAGAGAGAAGGAGAGATCATGCTTCATAGATGGATCGATCCGAGTAATAAACTGCGTGTTTTACGATACGAAAGCGTCCTGCACGAGTGCAAAACATGCTTACAGCCCGCCGACGCGGTCGCGTGGAATCAGACGAAGCTCCGAGCCGTGCTTGAGGAAGACGTTGCCCGCGCTCTGCGATGGGTTGATGCCGATACCGTCTGCATCAAACGCATGCACACCATCAATAGGTTTGTACGCATAGGCGAAAAACGACTGTAAGTACCGTTCGTGATGATGGCGCTCGTAGCCGCTGGCACGTGGAACTGCAGGGCAAACGCATCATCAGCCTGCATCCAAGCGCCCTCTTTAGCACCCAACACACCTCCTCCGCGACATACTTGAGGACGGCCGTGAACGGGGCCTGCTCCGGCACATTCACACTACACCACAAGGGTCAGCAGCGCCTAGTAGACGAGATCAGAGGTCGAGACGTACACACGGTATGGGAGCTTCGGGTCCGACGTAAGCGTGACCTTGAACGTGACTTTTCCAGACCTGTCATGCAGTACGATGCGGGTGAGAGCGCGCAGCAGCAGCCCATTCAGAGGCTCACGGAGCGCACATGATGGCGGTGGTGGGGGTGCTTTGAGGTCAAACCTTCTGACTGGTTCAGTACTGTCACTGACTCAAATAGAAGACGGTATGGAGCGCAAAATCCATTTACCTGCTTTATCTGATATCTAAAACGTGATTAAGCAATAACACAGGGTCTCTGCCTCATGCGACAACGAGAAAGCACCTAGCTCTTTCGTCCCGACGACACCATGGCGACGTCCCCTGTGCATGCGTCCAGCCAGCGCGGCGTG
>KE464300.1:7561-27070 GCA_000387445.2 Pythium aphanidermatum DAOM BR444 | reverse complement strand
TTCCATGCATGTCGTACTTCCCGCTCCGATTCTTCGGGGAATCTCCAGACATGGTGACAAGATGGTCTCCCCCGCGAAAGTGCCATTGTACCCTTTCTGTCCGCTGACGAAGCATTCGTCAGATCTAGCTTTGGCCAATCAGTGTTCAGAATTCACGAATCCGCCTGCCTCTCGTTCCGGCCTTGTACTTCTTGCGCATATTGTCCTTCGATGCTCTTCTTTTTTTTCGACACCTTCCCTCTTCAACTGCATGGTCATCCTGGACCTGGCAGATCCGACTTCGCCCGCCACTCGTCCCCTCCATTCTCGGGCCTGTGACATCGCATCGTTCGATCCGCGTGCGCTGTGAGCAAGCTCTGCGATTGTTGCATCCATCACGCCTCCTCCCGTCTCTCCCAGTGGTTCCTACCCGCCGTAGCATCCCTTTGAAGTCGCAGCTCTGTCATGGCGGCCCGACAGCCCAACGAGTCGTCCCCGCTGTTGCCTGGACGCTCAGCGTCACGCACCAATGGTGCTATCAACGGCCCGGATGACTCCAGCTCTTTGCGCCGCCTCCAGCGTGCGCGCTACGCGTTGATCCCTCTGCTTCTGGTCGCAATCGTCGGCATCCTGTGGGTCGTCTCCGGACCAAGCTCCGACGACGCGACAACTCCATGGCGTCTGCGCAAGCCTCTTGTTGACAGTGCACGGTACTCAGACGCGGAGCTTCTCACACTCGCGCCGCCATTCCAAGTCTACGGCCACCCGTTGCCACCGAAGATGATCAACCGCTCTGCGTTCGCAACGGCAATCCCGACCAATGCGTTCTGGTCGAGTCTGCTGGTGGGCGATGACCACGGTCTCAACGTCGGCGCTGGTCCGCTCACAGTGTCGCCGTACACGCTGCGTAGTCTGCCGAAGCGTCTTGAAGTGTCGTACGGTGACGTGCGTCGAGTGGCCACGAAGGAGAGCGTGACTGAGTACTTCCACGTCGACTTGGCCCTCACAGCGTACGCCAAGGAAGCTCCTCGCAATAGCCGTCTGCTTGGAGACGGCAACAGTACGTGGCGCCATGTCGTCGGCTTTGACCAGAACTCGGTCGCGGTGCAGTATCGCTTTGACAACCAGTCCACGGACGCAGAGCTCGAGCCCACGCAGTTCATGATGGCGCGCCTCGTGCGTGGCTCGCCATACGTGACGGTCGAGTACCAGCAGCTCAAGCCCGTGCTCGAGTTTAACGGAACTGTGTACGCGATCAACAACGTGCCAGTGCAGGAGCTCGATGAGCCGACGCCAGGGCGCCAGCAGTTCTCGGGAAAGCGCTTTGAGATCGATGTCGGCGTGTACGCGACCAACGAAGCGAGACTCGCGCGTGAGAAGTGGATCGTGTACTTTGCCAACGAACGTACACTGCAACTCCAAGTCGCAGAGGAGAAAGACTACCGAGTGTACAACCTTCGAGGAGAACTGACGACACCAACGAGTATCCGCCTTGTGGACTCGGACTTCTACACGGGTGCTGTGCGTGCCGCTATTGTACCTGTAGTGGATCGTGCTGGGGCTATTGCAGCACTGGACAAGCACGCCAATGTATATCCTGTAGCAACGACTGTGAAGACACAAGTGGAGGGCTTGACGGCTCTCGTCTCGCTCAGCTGGACGCCCAAGACAATGGATGGCTCGCCAGTCGACTCACTTCCATTACTGCTGCTGGCCCAACCGCATCATGCTGACTCGTTTAGCAAAAGCCACCAGACCGACTCGCGTTTCAAGGTCTTGAGCCCAGCGTTCGGGCACCGCACCGTCAAGTCGTACATGACGCCTGTGATCGGTAACACCTGGGTGCTTGAAGAGCAGTTGCCAGACGTGGGATTCTACGGATCGCAGATCGAACTGGATCAGCTGAAACAGAAGCCTGATGTCGTGGAGGCAATTGCGACAGCGTTGAGGAATGACTCCAACTACACACCTGAAGCTCAGGATCCGTACTACTTCGGCAAGGAGATCGGGCGCCAGGCACGTCTGGCACTCATTGCTGACACCCTTGGTGGCTCGCTCAACTCGACTCGTGACAAGATCCTTGAGGACCTTCAAGACTGGATTGCGCCGTGGCTTGTGGGCAAGAACCCAGACATGTTCGTGTACGATCGAGACTGGGGCGGACTGTGCTCATCGAACGGACTCAGTGGCGTCTTCTGGATGACGGATTTCGGCAACGGCTGGTACAATGATCATGTTCGTACTGCATTCAGTGCTTCAGCTCGTTTGGATCGTGACTAACTTTGCTTCATTGATGCTGTAGCACTTCCACTACGGATATTTCCTGTACGCTCTGGCGGTTGTGTCGAAGTTCCGCCCTGAGTTTGCCGAGACACACAAGGCGGCGATGCTCACAATTGCTCGAGACATCGCCAACTTTAACTCTTCCGAGTGAGTACTTCGAGTGGCACGAAGAGTTGGATACTTGGTCTCACACGTCTTCATTGTAGCCCGTACTTCCCTCTCACGCGTCATTTCTCCTGGTACGATGGACATTCGTACGCCAGTGGTGTGTATCTCTTGGACGGAGGCAAGTCACAGGAGTCTGTCAGTGAAGCCATCAACGCCTACTACGGCGTGTATCTGCTGGGCAAGGCTCTTGGCGTGAAGGAACTGGAGCACACGGGTCACGTGCTCGTCGCTCTCGAGAGTCGTGCGGCTCGCACGTACTGGCAAATGCCGTCCGATAGCACCATCTACGAGCCTGTTTTCGCGCAGAATCGCATGACGGGTCAAGTGGCGGCCACCAAGGTGTCATACACGACGTGGTTTGGGCCTGAGATCGAGCACATGCACTTGATCAACATGATCCCATTCACACCCATCACAGAGACGTTCCTCTCGCCGAAATATGTCACGGAAGAATACCCTGTGCTGCTCAATGAAGCATTCCAGCGTCCAGTCAACCCCATTGACGACCGATGGCGTGGATACGCATACCTGGATCTTGCCATCATTGATCCTCAGCAAGCGTGGGACCAAGTGCAGAAGCTCGACTTTTTCGATGACGGCAGCTCTCGCACGAACTCGCTCTTCTGGATCGCGACGCGTCCGAAGGCCTGAAGCTGTTGTTACAGTAGAGACTCTGGTTAGTTCGATGATGCATTGATGACTGAATTCATCCTCGAATATTATAATCCCATTACGCAATTATTCAATGTAATATCGCCCTTCTTTTGCTTACACAAACTCACAGGCAACACGAATCTTACCAGCCTTCAAAGCGTCGGGGCCGAGCTTGAAGCTGCTGTTGTCAACCCCTGGTGCAGCGTCCTTCGGGGTGCCCAGAACGAATGCTCCCGCTGTCGCACCGATCACTTCGACCTTCATCTTGATGAAGCCGACGACATCGCCTGTTCCGTCCTTGTTCTTGTGCACTTCGACATCCTGTTCGACAGGCGTCAGCGTTGGGCGGAAATTGATGGGTAGTGTGGCGTAGCCCATGGTTTCATCGTGCAGCATACTCTTGTCCTTGAGAGAGAGTAGAACGCCCTGAGGACTCGCCTCAGCATCCTTCTTCACGACAGGGAATGTAAACGACTCGTTCCACTCAGCAGCTCCCTTCTGCTCAGACCCGGTGGCAGTGAACGACATTTTCGCTGTGTGCGTGCGTTGCTTGCCCTTCGCGACGTGGATCGACACGTACGGCGAGATGTTTGGAGTGCTGCTCACGAGGTTTCCGAGACCGAGAACACCACCACCGCTTGAGCTGGTAACACGGAGATCACGCAAACTCGAGATACTGACAAGGACTTGAACGTCGTCGACAGCCATCTTCACCTTCGCACTAGAGCCGAGGCCAAGAAGAGAGGTTGCAGTGCCAACTGCCTTGGCAGCTTTTCCGGCTCCTTCATTCTTGATGTAAAGCGGATAGTCCTTCTCTTTGACAACGTTGCTGACATTCTTCTTCGTCTCTTCTGGCTTCACACCTGTCTTCACCCACTGTGCGAGACTTGAGGAAAACTGCGGTGGACGGAAATCGTCCTGGAGTTCTTCCATCGCGAGAACTGCCTTACCAATCGTTTTCTCGATGGCACCTCCGTACGAGTCCTTCACGACAAGTTGGACCTCCTTCTCGACACCCGTGAGCTCTACTTCAGTCTTCTCTTGCCACACAGGGTTCAGCGTGTTGTAGAGAACATTCGTCTTGAGAATGGGCTTATCGTCAACACGAACGACGCACATTGGGTCACAAGAGTCGTCTGACAAGAGGCCTTGCGCACTGACAACTTGAAGAAGAAGCCGGGTTGGACGGTAGTGCTTCTCATCAAAATCAGCAACTACACGGTTGCCGTCAACCTTCTTCTGGAGGCGCCGACGACCACCAAAGGGAGAGCGATCCACAACGGTTGACTGCACTCCTAGGGCAATATTGTGGGATGTCGACGTAATTGTCTTTAGCAACACGACACCGGGACCGGCAATTCCTGACACAGTACCCTGCAAAAGGCCGGTCACTCCACCCTTCTTCGCGCCTTCAACAGGCTTCGTGAAAATCCCGGTGAGGCCTTTACCCAAATCCTTGGCGAACTTGAATCCTGATTGAGATTCCTTATCCTCGGTTCCGACAGGGGCTTCGGGCTCCTCATCAGCGAAATCACCGACAAACTTGTCAAGAGAGCCCGTAATCTTAGCGAGGGTCGAGGCACCTGTTCTGGCAACTGTCTTTCCGAGAACCTTGACACCCTCACCTCTCGTCTGTGAATCTCCAACAAACTCATCCTTTGTGATCTTGAAAAATTCGACGACTCCAGAGCCAAGATCCTCTACCAAGCCGATTGGATCACCAATAATATCTGCACTACCAACCAAGCGGTATGCCTGCATCACGGCCTGACGAATGAAATGCTGCATCAGTTGATTTTGCAGACGCTCTTTTGTGGAAAAGCAACGCTGAATAACAATCTCACTGAATGAAAGAGTTGGGGAACCACTCAGATTTGAGCCGATTAGGCCAATCACTTGCGTGATGAGACCGAAGATAACAGAGTTGCTGCCTCCAGCGTTCGACACAATATCCTTGCGGGTGATCGAGTATTCTAGGTCAACCGAAAGCGCTCCAACACGGAGGAAGTCGAAGTACAACACGTTGTGACGGATGTTCCCATCAGCTGTCAATTCCGAGACTGGAACTGGTGGCACTTGGCGCTTCAGAACACGATCTAATGTTTGAATCGAAGCCTGAAGCATTGCTGCATCCGAAGCAAGGAACGGTTCTAGAAGCTTGACAAGATTGACGATATAATCCAAATCAACCTTCAGTCCTAAGCTGTTGAGTTGGAAGTCAAGCAGTTTGTAAATACCGACCTTTGCAGCTAGGTCAGCATCGACGACCAGCTTGACTAAAGGCTTTGCTGGCTTTCCAGCTGTCTTATCACTGAAGCCAGAGTCCAACGGATTAAGTATGGCTGGGAACTTTGCATCTTGAAGCATGTTGTCTACCTGGCCGTGGAAAACAGAGAAGTTCCACTCCAAAGATGACGGAACCTTCTGCACTTGGATCACGTCGACTGATACAAAGAACACTTCCTGTGGAAGTGCATCGAAAAGAGACAGACCGAAGCCGGCGATGCGGATATCGAATGACGATGCGAACATCATCTTTCGTTGCTCAAACTCTTGCTCAAACTGTGCGTCTTGGTTCTCAAGGCGGTGCATTTCTAACTCCTTCTCGACGAACTTCAATACACGCGTGCTTTCATCTACCACTGTCTGAACAATGATCTCAACACGCTCGCATGCATTTCCATCACGCCCAGTCGCACGTTCAAGTACGATGGAGTCATGGTAACCGACGGCATCAATGTCGAATGTCTTCTCTTTCGATCGTCCATCTGGATGCTTCAACTTAATCTGCATCTTGTGCTCCTTCGCAAGAGAATTACTCCATGCAAAGGCATGCCAGTCACCGTTCTTGAGCATCTTGGAAGACTCGGTTGCCGCTGATTTGAAGAGCGAGGAGCCCTCCGAGACTTGGCTGCATTCGATCTTGAATGGAGTGTAGTTCTCGATGCGGTATGGTGGAGAACCTGATGTGTCGCTTAAGATGACATACACATACATGTCGATGACCTGAACGCTCGCCATACAAATGATGTAGCGCTGGCGAAGAGGGGAGTAAAGCTGAACGTAAGTATCACCAGCAGTACCCACGGGGATAATGTGTGACCAAGAGTCGCCCCAGGTTTCTGCAAACGAGAGAGAAATGTACTTCTGCGACTGGGAGAGTGATTCACCCTTCTTCAGCGGGAAGAAATGATACATTGGAGTGGTCTCACCCGTCAATATTGACGTTTGGGCTGCCCTCGCGTCTTCAGCAGTGCGTTTCGATCGGAACGCCTGATCAACGTGTTCGATGCTGTCGCCGCTCGCGAAAGTCTGTACGTAAATCTTCTCCTTGAGTCGACTCTGGACATAAAATCGCGGACTAATGGTTAGGGCAATGCTCTGCTCGAATGATCCATAAAGACCCTCGATCTTCACACCGAACACAGTTGGACCGCACACGATCTCTCCAACCGTGTTCACGGTGGTTGAGTTCATGGGTTCTGACCAGTTCGTCATCTTGACAGCTTCATCGGTCAATGGGTTTGAGGGAAAATGCCGAAGGAGGCACCTTGCCCAGCTCTAACCAAGCATCTGGACGCTTTCCAGACATTCCAATCGGCTTGATACTAAGACGGTCATGTTCCAAGTATGCCAACTGAGGGTGATTGAAACTCTTCGTAGATGGCATAGCCTCCAGGGCGTTGAGCTTCGCACCTGGAGCGGCTGAGGCAATCGACAAATCCAATGAAGTGTTGTTTACGATCCAGTACGGGCACGATAGACGTACAAGGCGTGGAAGATTCTGAAGCGTCAATCGATCTAGCGAAACGCGGACACCAGCTTCTACCTCCACCTCTTCTCGGGCAACAGTGAACAACTCTGTGGATGCATGCACTGCCATCAATAATGGCTTTGACCACGGAGATTTCACCCGCACTCCGGACTCATCACGCTTGGTGCTCACCAACCGAAAGCTGAGGTATCCAGGAGACAGACACGAAATGCCAGTGATTTCAGCGTCGTGTCCAGATAGGACACGACCCGCAATGACCTCAGTGGTCAACTTGTCATCATCAGCCTTGAGAGCCGCCTCAACTGCAGCGTATTCAGCAGCGACGTTCCTTGTACTTTTAGCCTTGTATTCCACGAACCGATAGTGAATCTTGTACGGAAGCGAGTTACGGACAACAAACAGAGGGAGTAAAGACATTTCCCACTCGACGTGCGATCGTAAGTGCCAACGACGCAAGATAACGCCAGGAGCAAGCTGCTTGACCAACTTGGAATTGTTTTCTTGAGTAACTCCAAAAACCATGGACCCAGTTCGGCGCTGCATCTTAGCAGCAACCGCTTTCTCCTGTTCCTCGACATCTCGAACGGCGGCAGCACTGGTAACAAGATCATCGTTGAGGCTCGCTTTGATAATCCAATCGCTGAAGTGGGAAGGACGAGCGTAGACTTCTGTGATTCCCATCAGCACCGAGAGCGGAAGCGTTGTTCGCTCAGTTGGACCAAGGTGAATCACTTCGGACGTAATGGATGGTCGTTCTGACGTTCCTATAGTCATGTACTTCACCTGGTAGTCCTGCGAGCTATGGTTGCAGACGTACAAATTCGACTTGAAAATGATTCTTCGACGGAGAGGGTCTTCAAGTCGGCAGTAAGCAGTGAGGGCCATTGATACTTCTGGTGTCGATGAGTTGACCAGTTGGATATTCTTTACACCGAATGCAGGGAGAACAGACGAACTTGTAGAACTGCCCCAAGACACCAGCTCTACAGCATCGAGCGTTGTCGTACCATCAGACTGAAGAGGGAGATTGATCAGAACACGCTGGTCTACTGGAAGTTCATGGCGTTCAGTACCAATAACTACCACGAGCTTGCAGCCAGACTTGTTCTGCAAAACACACTCTCTGCTTTCTTCACCACGAATGATCAATCCGGAGCGGAATGCTTCTTGGTGCTTCTTCCACGCGCTTTGACTAGACCCACCGGCTGTGACTTCATTCAGGGCACGGTACATCTTCAATAGACCTGGAGTAACATTTATCTGGAAACGCTTCTCAGCTTCTGCCAAAACAGCAACACCATTTTCACCGAGAGATGATGACAAACCCGCAACCAACTCCCATGGCTCGATAACATCTTCCATAGCGTTAGCGAGATCACTGTAGCACAGTGCCGTGAGTCGAACACCGAGCAAAGCTGTCCATTCCGAAGCGCCGGATGTAGCAACACCAAACCAATCAACAGGGCCGGTTGCATTGACGTCACTGGCCTTCATATCAAAAGATAGCTTGACGTTCTGAATGGCGAAGTTGCCGCGACTGTATTGGATTGGAAGCTCAGGATCTGTCAAGACAAGGCGGAGGTTGCCAAGCTTGATGTCTGTCGAGAGGTGGATCTGCTTCTTCAATACCGGAGGTGTGTGGCCAGCGCTAAGAATCTCTTCGGCCTCACGCAGTGCAGTTGCGAAAATTGTATCTTTCTTCTGCTGGGCTATCACCTTCGCAGCGTTTTGATACTCACTAATTCCACCACAATGCAGTGAAACGTTGAGAAGCCACTCTGATTGCTCGCTGACGGGTAAGTCTGGCAAAATCAGCAGATTCCAAGACAGCTCAGCAGCATCGTAATGGCCGAATAACCGAACCAATTTCTTCTGCACATCAATTGGACGTTGTCCATTGAGCGTAGTTCGGGTTGCATGGGTTTCGTTTTCGTACAAGTCCAACAGACGTCCTTTGAAAAATGGCTGACTGATGATCTCTTCCATCTGAGCCTTGGTGGTCGGTCTAACACCGCCACTAAGTTTTTCGAACTCGTCTAGAGAACGGTATTCACCACCCCGCAGGTTTAGGGAACCATCGAGCTCCCCGCTTCCAGAAACTTCAATTGCAACGCTGTCACGTAGCAAGTCATCACGAAGGTACATACGAAGCTCGTCGAACTCGATGAATCCGTTCGCATCGCGGTCAATCTCCTTGAACAAGACACGAACGAAGTACTCTAACTCGCGTTCAAGCAGTGAGTCAGCCACCTTCGCTCGACGGAGAAGCAACAATAATTCGCCAATTTCGATATGACCGTTCTTGTCCTGATCAATTTCATCAAACATGCGACGAATTCGCTCCAAAATCGCATCAATCTCAGCCTGCTTGCGTTGTTCCTCCAATTTCTGTTGGGTTTCTAGTCTTAGCTGAGCTTGTTCAGGAGTAGTCGTCTTCATCGTTGACAAAGCCTGGGTGCAAGATGTTACCAAAGCCAAACTCAAGTCCGAAAAAGAGAGTAACATATCTGGCATCTGCATCGAGACCTTTTGGCAATTGAGGTTGGTATCTACCTTGTCAGCCTCCAGCTCGTGGGTCAATGAGAATGCAGCTGGGGCAAGAAGGTAGTCTGTATCATCTTCCGCAGACGCGGCATCATCCAAATAACGAGCAATAATACCGATCTTGGTAACGTCAAGATTCACTCGCTCCTTCACCTTCGAGCTTGAGACCGCAAGATGGAGACCGATCGGCAGTTCAATTCGGCTCTTCCCCATCCCGTGGCGATTTGAGTGCTCGGCAATGTCATCGTAGTCCACATCAGTATACACCGTATCATCGAACGACGCGCCAGGTAACATCATAATCCGACAACCATCAAGTATCACGTCGAGGTCAATCAGCATCCCACCAAGGACAGCAAATGGCGCCAGGTCAGCATCGGTATGTACCATCGCCGCTGGAGCGTCAGTGCTCGGAGACGTCGAAGGCGACTCCATTGGTGGTAGCGAGGGCATAGGCTTAGCGGCGGCCATAGCTTGGCCAGTTTCCGTGCTGAGACGGTCGACAAACATCAAGAAGCACTCGAGCTCGTGAGCAGCTGCAACAATTTGCACACCTCGCAAAGCTGCGTTGACAACTTGTTTTCCGGTCTCGAACTGCTTTATCTTCGCAGAGACATGCTGAGGGCGAGTTGCCGTATTATCCGATTGCGTGATGTGCGTGAAATCCGCATAGATGATTTTTGATGCTGGTGATTCTGCCGGGCCAATAGTCGATAAACGGTGTGGAATAATCGCAAAAATGATCTGGTCCAACGTCAGCTCGATGTCCTTGGAAAGCTTCTCATCTCCGTCAGGGAGCGTAAACTGGGTCAAATTCACACCAACTTCGCTGAGTGTGAACTCAGCCAACTGTCGTTGCTTTTCTTGGAAGTCAACAACAAACGCTTCCAAGCGAAGAGCAATATTCATCTTAGTAAACATCATGTTCTCAGGCTTTGCACTTAGCTCGTTGCCAAGATCAATGCAGCCGTTCACATCAAGACCTTCGCAATCCTGTCCACGGAAGTAGACATCTAGACCGAGGCTCTTCATGCGCAGCTTCAACAACTGGTTTAGGGTAAGTTTACCCTCAATTCGAAGCAAATCTGCCAGCATTTTCTCCTTATCAGCAGCTGCCAGTTTCGTGTCCGTTTCCACCTTCTGGAAAGTTTCCACGTAGAAAGCGGTCTCTTCGCTCGTTACAGGGTCACGTACAGCATTCTCTGATTCAATATCCCGAATCATCTTAACAGCGACCTGATAATCAGAATATGGCACATAAGCATCTTGAAGGACTCGTACAAGTGCAGCTTTCTCGAGTGTGATGCGGTTAATCGAAGGAAGTAGTAATTGAACTCCCCACACACGTTTGTCAACTGGAATTGGTGCAAAGCTAGGCACGAGGCTCAGCAAGCGCGCCATTGGTGGGACATCCAAGTTCAACTCAAGCGACGGGACATCCAAGAGCTTTACAACAGACTTGTCGTCCTGTTGAGGAATCGACTTCCAATCCTCCACTGGAGCACACGTCAAGATCGAGAAATCGTCAATACGAACTTTGTGGGACTCGCGGATATCCGTTGACGTCAACAAGAGCTCACATGCTTCTTCCTGATTTTCGTGAACAATTCCCGAAAGAACTTCAAGCTCCTTGATACCGATGCGCACGCGCGTCTCTTCACGACGCTCTGGGACCGTCGAAGGTGCATCGACAACAACATTCACATCGCGAATTTGCACGCCAATCTGCGCGACAACAAGTTGCATGACACGGTCTTTGAAGCCAAACACTTTCTGACTAGGTGGCAGTTGCGCGGCTTGAGCGTCTTGTTCTTCCTTCGTCTTCTGACCAGCAAATCGCACAATCCAGCCAACTGCTTCCGCAACTTTCATAGCAACCGCATCCTTCACCTCGAGCAAATCCTCGGCATTGGGGTTAATCATACGCACGTGAACATCAACGTTGTTCACATCGATTACAACGCGCCATGGCGAGCCAAGGTGCAGCGACACTTCACGGACAGTCAGCTCACTGATTTGCACGGGAGCAATGCCCTTCCTTTCAAGCGCAAGTCCCTTCAAGAACTCTGGTTGGAGCTGGATCTGGAACAACGAGATTGTGACACCGCGGAGCGTCTCGCGGATCTCGCGTGCTCGGCCGCGCACGTCAAACGCGCCGAAAAAGTACTCGACTTGCAGCGTCGGCAGCACATACGACGACGTGAACTTGAGAATGAGCTTCGTGAGCAGCGGAAAGACCGTGAAGCGCGCAAAAGATGGCACCACGCAGAGCGAGAGCGGAATGAGCACCGACACGAGCGCCACGAACATCACGGCCATCATAACAGGCAAAACGCGGCGGCTTCGCGACGCGGCAGCGACGAGGGGTGGCGCGGGCGTCGTGACTTGTCTTCTGGGCACACACACACGCAGCGGCAGTGGAGCCACACAGACACAGATGGAGAGAGAAGACGCAGGAGCTTCTTCCTTTCCCCTTCGGCTTCCTTGATGCAGGCGTTTCCGATGGGAAGTGAGGGTTTCCTTTCCTTCCTCCCCCTCGTCTTGTTGATGGGGATCGCGTAAGGTTGCGCGAAGGTCACACATGCTTCAACTCACAGTTGGGCAAGAACGCGCTCTATTTGGAGCTGCAAACTAGGTGGGTGGTCGTCGAAGCAGTGCCATAGAAAATTCAAGTGCAAGGTGGACCAGGGGTCGGGGACAGGGCTTCGTGCAACATTCGAAATGTACCTAACTCACTGGAGTGATGGTCATGTCAATGGGGCCGGATCTTGGCGCTGCTCAGCTGGCCCATGGCCAATGGCCGTGCGGCGTGTGCAAATGGACGCCAATGACGATACGCGTGCTGCACGCCGTGCAGTCACTCAAGCAGCCAGGCGGCGCAGACACGCGCAGCTGAGGGAATCCATGGCACCGCGCATCCAGCGCTGCGTCACGCAATGGTGATGACGCCGTTGGCTGAGTGCGATGACAATTTTTCGAAGCCCAAGCAGCGTTGAGTCCGAAGGCGCGGGCATGACTTGCGTGAAATGCATTATGAGGAGGGGAAGCGCGAGGATCGTGAACGTGAACTGCTGGTGTGATGTTCAGGTGTGGGGACCCGATAATCGGATGGATAAGGCAATTGACGATGCATTCTCGATTCGCGAGACGCAAGTTAGTCGAGACTGTCGCACTATTGAGTTGATGATAGCAACATGTTCTCCTGTCCATACAAGTGATCATGGGCAGAGCCTCGTATCAGTTGCCGTGGCCTCCTATTACACGGCGCTCAATGTGGATCCCTCACTCTTTTCTTCCGGATGAGACCCTTCCATGCGACTCGCCCAGGGAATGCAAGCATATACGACGTGTAGCGTTAAGGATACACGGCGTGTTCACCAAAAGAGACTTGGTGTGATGCAACTTGCATTCTCGAAGTTCTGAATGAGGCGAGATATTGCGAAGAAGCTGCCAAGAGAAAGAAGGAGAAGGAGGATAGATCGCAGCCACGTAAAACTAGCTACTTGCTCACACTTTAAAACGTGAACGCTATGTAATCGATGGAATCGAAAGGCATCGTGGCCACCGACTTCGTTATGCACACGGTCCTACTTGAGATGGCGACATTAATCGAACGCCTCACTTCGGAATGGCCACCCGGGGCATTGCATGACCATAGTTAGGTTAGTCTAGTCCTACTCCTTGGGAGAAAGCTAGCCTAGGGGGCTTGTTAGCCCTACGGCAACCTTTTCGCTTCAAAAACACCGGTTTCGAACCGGTGAAGCTTCAAGTGGTGCCATTCCTCCCAACGGCATCACCAGGCTGCTGATCGTGGTGCTCGGACAAGGGAAACGCGCGTGACGGCAACGGCGATGGCGGCGGCTGCATGGGACGCAGCCCGGCAGCAAGTCGCCCTGTATGTAGAGCGGAGGCGGCGGGCGCGACTGGCGCTGAGCGACTCGGTGTTCGCGCGCATCAACGCGCACATCCGGTACCAGGACTACAGGGGAAACGTAGAGGAAACCAACGATGACAGCGAAGATGAGAGCGCAGAAGCGAGTGAGGACGCGAGAGAGGGCGATGGGAATGCAGGGGCAGGCGAGGACTTGGCGCTGGACTTCTTGGGGGATGTGAACGCAGAAGACATGAAGGCATTGCTGGTGGATGCGGCAGTTGGCGGGCCAGTGAGTATGGCGCCCATCGAGATGCCCACGCATCTACTGAGTACGGCACCGGCAACCGTTGTGACCACGGCAACTACGACAACTTCGCTGTCTGGAATTGCAGTCGGTGCGTCGCTGGGAGAAGATGCGAGCGTATCGGAGCTGCTGGACGAGCTGCAGATCGATGTGCAGGCACTAGTACCGGAGCGTGGACACAGTGAAATCGACCGAGAGACTAAGACGGAGGAGAGCACGCCACCAAGGCATGTGCGTGAGCAACGCGTGCAACGCGAGGAAGAGAAGAGACGCGAGACGAGCCCGACGAAGGCAAAGCAAACGCAGCCGCTGGTGCCAGACGTGGATGCTGCAGCTGCAGAAATGTTCAAGTGGGTGGACGGCGAACGGCATCCGGACGTTGTGCGACGAAAGGAAACGCTACGTGGGCCCGAAAGACGGCGTGTACCGAAGGTTTATGGAAGACAGTCGCGTGAAGAGCAGGCGACAATTCAGAAAGCAGTCAAATACTATACGGCAGTGAGCGATACGAGCAGCAGCAGCAACGAAGGCAGTGGAGACAGCGACTTTTCTCCTGCAGAAGTTGTTGGGGTCGAGGAAGAAGAAGAAGATCGTGTAAGTGATACGGAATTGTTGCGTGGTGATTTCATTGAAGAAGAAGAGGAAGAGATTCGAAGGCCGAAGAGGCGAAGACGGATACGACCGCACAAGGATTCGTCGAAGTCGAAGAACGTACCAGCAGCAAAGCCTACGCGAGTTGCAGTCGCGAAAACCCACAATTTATCTGCTGACAGAATAAGCGAGGCTACCTCCAAATCGAGCAAGCCGGCCAAATCAGTGGAGATAACCATGCAGCCACCAGTAAGCTCGGAGCATGCCATCGACCTCCGATCCGACAGCGACGATGGAAACATGCCAGACACAAGCGTGGAGCCGGATCAAGGAGTTGATGACGTCAAAGCGACGTCCTCGACAGATCCAGACAGGGATGCTAACAACTCCCTTGTGTTGAAATTAAAAATCTCCCCACTTGAGCTTCTTGAGATTACATCGAAAGAGAAGATCGCTGTCGATACGACAAGCTCAGCGCCAGGGATCCCCACTCATAATTCGAACGAAGCGGTTGTGAACGAGTCAATGAGCTCAGAAGTCGCTACAGATCCGCTGGCCGAAAATAGCGTGGACTCCGTTGTGGAAGATGAAGAAGGTTACAGTACTGATGAGATTGTGGAAGATGACGTTTCAGACAGAGACGCTGAACTTGACAGTCGAGTTGTGGAAGGTACCTCAGTAGCTTCTGGTGATGTTGATACGATCCAAGGCTTTGGTGATGCGAATGAAGAAGATATATCTGATACCGGGACTGTGGACTTCGAAGAAGAAGAACCCGATGAGCTTGAGCTAAATGGTCCAGACGAAGACAACGATAATCTCCAACAATCCGTTGAACGCAGGGATGATATCGACCGTAGCTCACCTCCTTTCGTGTCAAGTAGTGGAACGAACAACAACAAGCTTCATCCCGTGGAACCAGACTTGAAGATGTCGCCACAGCTGGCGAAGACGCGTATTTTCACAGAAGATTCGCGCGAAGATCAAGTTGTGTCTGATGCCGAGACGGTTAACTTTGACGACCAGGTCGCATCCGATATCGACTTCGGTTCAGGTGAGTCTGACGACTTCGGTGGCGATTTTGAGAGGACAATCACGAAGCATGCCAGTGGGAATGATGATGGTGAATTTGCTCAGTTCTTCGACGCTGGGGTGAATAGTGCACCAAAGAAAGCACCGGTCGAACTTGTTGCAGAGACGAAGTCGGCTGATGCTAAGCCCGTGAAGATTATCACCATGGATGAGATACAAAGCGATAACAGCCCACAAACAACAACAAAGACAAGCTCTGCCGTTACCGCATCCCAGGCGACAACAGGCTCGAACGGTTTGAGAAAGGTTCCAAACATCAACACCACGACTGTAGCGCGTGGCAAGTACCAGCAAACTCGTCGCTCTGTTGTGGTGCTAGACGAGAATATGAAGCCGAGCCGTTCAGGGTCCGAAGGTGAAGTGCATAACCCGAAGAAAATCATGCGTGGCCGCTTCAGTTCTGGGTCTGCTGCGCCGATTAGCCCAACTCACGTCAACCCACTTCAGCTGCGACGCGAGAAAGGATATGTCGACGTAAATGCTCGTTACTTGGGATACTCAAAGGTTGTACCATCGGAACCGAAATTGTCAACAAACGAACAGTTCACCGCGGCAGCAAAGAGAGCACGAGAAAAATATGACAAATCATCGTCGCGGAAACCGACTCAGCCCGAGTCAACTGAAGTCCAAATCGCGTTCGTGTCGACTTTCGTTGGTACCGGGGCAGGTATACTGAAACCGCGGGAATCAGAACCAAACGCCAATGCGAAGGATATGTATGTACCTCCTCGCGAACCACAAATGGATATCTACGATGCAACCGGAGCCAAATCTAAGATTGATGATGATTACCTACGTGCTAGTGAGTTCGGCAATCATAAACGACCGATCAAATTCATAAAAGATATCGAGGAAGCAAAGCGCAATGGTATCAATGTAAAGAGAGGTATCCCTGAAGAATTGGATCCAAATGCGAAGATACCCAAGAAATCAAAGAAGCAGCTCGCACAGGAACGTAGCGCTGCAGCTGCAGCCTCTGCAGCGTCTGAGAAGGTAACCAGCATGACAGAGGATACTGTTGAGCGGAAGTCGAAGAAAGGGAAGAAAGGCAAGACTCAAACCGCAAGTGATAAGCCTTCGAAATATGGTCCAACAGACCGAGCGACGCAGCCCGACTTCAACGGCACAAAAAAAGATGAACAACGCCATCGAGACAACAAGTTCTCTCGCGATGGAGGAACCAACAATAGTCGCAAGCGAAGACGATCGCCGTCACCAGTAAATAATCGTCGAGGGTATGAACGTGATAAGGAGAAGTTTCGAGAGCGTGATCCTCGCGACCGTGAGCGGGAAAGAGATAGAGATCGCAAACGAGAGTGGTCTCGAGAACAAGACCGAGGCCGTGATCGTTCGCGAGATCGTGACCGGGAAGAAAGAAGCCGAGAAAGGTATCGACGTTCCCGAGCCCGTTCACCACAGCGTTCTCGGCGTTCTGAATCGCCACAACCAGCTCGCAAAAGGTCGGACAGTTTCGCTCGAGGGCACTCCCCATCCCGATCGCGATCCATGGGTCAAGCACAAGATGAGCATATTTCCAAGAGAGACACCCACCGAGAAGATGTGCGTCGACCACTTCCGTCGTATGAATCTGCCGTTGAGCTATTGGACGCGCTGCCTCCGCGAAAAAAAGAAAGTCTATCGCCTGCGAGAGAATCGAAGAAACAGAACACTGCTGGTGCACTGGCTGATTTTGAGGATGATGACCGTAGCGACATTGCTGACTCGGATATCGAGTTTATTGATGAACTTGATGACGATGTCGAGATCACTCAAAAGAATCACGACATTCGGGTCAATCTGATGAATATCCCAGTCGACGAGTCTCGTCGGAAGCGCATGATATATGTGTGCAATTTAACTCATCGATTTACAGAAGGGATGCTTGAAGAACACTTCAGTAGATTTGGCCTCGATGTCGACCCAGACACCGGATATCCTGCTATTGAGGTATTTGTCTCCCAGCGCACCCACAGAGCCAGAGGTGATGCTCGCATCACGTTTCTAGATGCCGACGGCGCTCGACGAGCTGTCGAAGAGAAGGACGGTAGGTGGTTGATCTTTCCTTGAGGGCGATTGGTTGATTGACTAACATAGTAAACTGTTCAGCTGCAATGGTATCTGACACAAAGCTGATGGTCCGCGAAATGGACGCTCCAACGTTTCGCATTCTTACTGCACAGTTTGATCAGTACCGAGATACGTGGAAGTGCTCCAATTCTCTGTGCCAAAACGATGTTAGTGTCTGGTCAGTTGTTTGTCCAACATGCCACGTGAAACGCGTATTTCCGAAAAGTAACGTGAAGATTCGAAGCGAGGATTGGCTTTGCTCCATGTACGTGTGCTTGTAGTATTTGTATTGTCGGCTCAAACTGATTAACGCTGTGCCCTGCAGTTGCTACTCGGCCAACGACGAGTACACAGACAAATGCAATGGATGTGAAAGAGAACTGCCGCCTTTAAATTCAGCCCACGCAGCAAGTCGTAGCTCTCACCGTTAAACAAGTCAAAGGTTACGAACGTCGCGCATTATTATTTAATTCGGTCCACAAAGGCATTGCATTCTTGTCTTCTGTAGAAGGCAGTTCTTGTTGATCGGGTGATGCGAGTCCAAGTCCCAACCGCTCATTTGTTTTCCTTGGAAGTAGCATTCAGGCCCGGCGCAGTAGCAGCGGAACGCTCGGAATTTGCAGTCGTCATCACTCGAGCAGCCATCAAGATGCACATCCAGCGGATCGTTATCCTTGTCGGTGACTGCGAACTCAAATCTGCCAAGTACTGGGTAATGGTCCGAGAGATCTACGAGTTGGATACGGGCATCGCTCACTTTAGGTGCTGACCATTCAACGATAAAAGGCGGGCGATCTTGAAGAACAAAGGCTTCGAGCGTCGGGGTATTGATTGGCTGCTGATATGGTGCCTTGGCGAACAGGACGTAATCGAGCCACTCTTTCGGGCAGCAAGGACAGAAGCACATGGGCACGGCGTCGATTGGGATGAACACTGGAGAGCGAGCTGACTGCAGCGGCGTCGAGGATAGAGACGACCACGTCATGTTCCCACAAGGCACCCGAGTGAGGTCGCTTGGGAAGAAGGTGCCATTCTGCAACAAAAATCAAAGATGAGGGGAGATTCAGAGTCCTACCAAAAGCACTGCAACGCACCTGCGCTGGCCCCCAGCTCTGTTCATAGAGACCCGAGCACTTGTTGCTGTTCGCCGCCCCATCACGCCCTACGAGGAGGTTCGTTCGAGGACTACAAGACACATTACCACGTCAGTGCACCATCACCAAGGCCCATCTCAAGCGCATCCCCAGCCTACTCGCTCGTGTAAAGCTGTTGGCCGACCCGTTGCGGCATATGAGCACCAAGCAGATCGACGAGATGCTCTACTTCGTCTCCAAACGTGGTGTTGTCGACGTTGAAATCTCCAGCGAAGATGATCGGCTCGTGTGTAGGGATCTCAAGTGCATCGACAAATACTCGCATCTGCTGTGCTTGCTTGACTCGGTCGTCGCGGCCCTGCGGCGTCGACCACGCCTGCATGTGCGTGGCGAACACGTTGAAAACCTTACTCACGCCAGCATCGGTCTTGACCACACGCGCATACTTTACACCCTTGGCAGCCAAGCAGTCGCTGTAATGACAAGCACCGCGGTAGACATGCTGCGCCTCGCGCACAATAGGCCAGCGCGAGACAACAAGTACACCGCCATTGAGTAGGCTGGTGAACGGGTCCGGATCATGGAGGATGGTCGTCGCGTAAGGGAAGCCCAGCTGCTGGAACTGCTGCAGCATGTCCTCGCGCTCGGCCTTGAGGTCGGCCTCCGCGAACGTCACGACGTCGATGTCGCGTGAGATGCGCGAGAGCAGCGCCGCTGGAACACGTGCGAGTCGGGCTGTCTGGCCATCACGAGAGACCTCAAGGGGACGTCCAAAGACGTTGTACTGGAGGACCTGGAAGGCCATTGAGGCCGTCGAATGGGCAGAAGCGACAACGCAGAGCGTTATTGTACATGATAGTAACAGCGTGGAGGCCACATGCAGCCGGTTGAGTGAGTGGCAGGGCGGCATGAGGACACCACGAGGAGCTCCTGATTGAACATGAGGAAGATCATACAGGATCGGAGGAGTGATGGTCGGAAGATTAGTCTCCGTGCAGTAGGCGGACTGAGCCAGGCTAGTTTCGGATCTGCCATTATTGCAATATATTGTCACAACACCAATAATTATGGCAAGTATCCCAAT
>KE464299.1:0-23476 GCA_000387445.2 Pythium aphanidermatum DAOM BR444 | reverse complement strand
ATGCGCTTGAACCTCTCGCGCCGTGGCGATGGCCCATCGTCGCCACGTGACAGTGGCCGTGGTGGTGATGACAAGTTTGCCAGCGCGTTTGGCCGCAGCGGTGGCGGCAGCAGCCGCTTTGGTGACCGCGGCAGCGACCGCTTTGGTGACCGCGGTAGCGACCGCTTTGGTGACCGTGGTGGTGACCGCTTCGGCTCGCGTAGTGGTGACCGCTACGACGACCGTGACAGCCGCTTCTCGTCGTCCTCCCGCTTCGGTGGCCGCTTTGATGACCGTCGCGACGACCGTGATGTGTCGAGCGCCTTCAACTCGCTTCGTGTGAACGATGACAAGCCACAGCAGCAGGCCGCTCCTGCTAACGAGGAGCTCGACAAGAAGGCCAAGGCCCAGAAGCTCCGTGAGGAGCGCAAGAAGAAGGCCGAGGAGGAGCGTCTCGCTGCCGAGGAGGCCAAGCGCAAGGCTGCTGAGGAGAAGAAGGCTGCCGAAGAGGCCGCCGCTCAGAAGGCTGAAGGCGACCGTGCCATCATGGCTGAGGTGCTCGCCAGCGGCAAGACGGGTGATGACCTGACCAAGGTTGCCAAGGATGTGTTCGCCAAGTCGGGCCGTCCATCGGGTGCCGTGATCTTCGAGGCTGTGACCAAGGCCGCCGAGAACGTTGCCAAGGCCAGCGCCAACTGGATCGCCCCAGCCCAGTACGGTGGTCTCCTGAAGTTTGCCATGGCTGGTGCCGAGGTGGCTGACCAGGTGAAGGCTCTTTACGCACTCCAGATCTTCCTCAACACGCACGACTTCCCGAAGGGTGTGCTCGAGAAGTGCTTCATGGCCCTCTACTCGCTCGACATCATCGAGGAGAAGGCGTTCTTCGACTACAAGTACGACGTCGACAGCGACGTGCCGGGCCGCATGAAGGCCATTGTGCAGACCTCGAACTGGCTCACGTGGCTCGAGACCCCCGAGGAGGAGAGCGACGAAGAGGACGACGAGTAAGTAGACAGACAGACCGCTTGATGGGTTTCATAGCTTTTTTAGATATCCGCTCTTTTTTGGATAGATAAACATGTTTTATATTCGAAATACGCGTTTTTGAGCCATTTTCGCTAGGTTTATAATCTAAAAAATCCGATTTTTATCATCCTGACGGAGGCGACGCTGTCAACAGCACATGTACGTTCACCACGGACTGCGTAATGGTATCGAGCACGGGTGTGAGCTCGTACTGGAAGCTAGGAAGTAACTTGAACTGCGGAGCAAGAGCTTGGAACATGCGCTCGATCGGGATCAAGTCGTTCTCCGGGTCGGCAAACTTGGCGTGCACGAGGTCCCATTCCATTTGGTCGAGTTCCACACTGCGGCCGTTGGTCGTCAACGCATATTCGAGATGCTTACGGCTGACGTGTCTTGTGCGTGCTGGATCGACACAGTCGAAGAGTCGACAGGCCCGTTTGAGGTCGATTTTCCACTGTTGGGCGTCGGCAAACTCCCACAACAGCAGTCGCAGTTGGAGTTGAACAGCTCGTGGGAGGGAGTTGGCACTGGCACTGAGGCTAGTGTCGACCGTGGAGACGAGCTGCAGTAAGTGGACGGACGGAGGAAGAGCCACGAGGCCTCGCGCAGTCTCCTTCCGAACGTACACGCTCTGAAGGTCCGTGCGAAGTTTATCGAACGCCCCGTTGTGGCCCAGGCCGGGCACATCACGACCGATCCAATTGACGTAGTGGTCCGTGCTCATGTCTTGAAGACTGGCACCGGACAGTAAGAAGACCCACTTGTGCCCGTCATCGTCGACGGGCAAACGACCGAGGTCGGCAGTGCCGGTGAACCCGGTACTAGAGCTCAGAGAGAGTCGGGAGCTACTTTGGCTCACATGGTTGAACTGCTGAAGTGCCGCCACCGAGAAGCCCGAGGTGCCGATGTTAAGCGGCTGCGAGAACGAGATGAGCTGTCCTCGACTGCTGAGTGTAAGAGAGAGTGAGTGTCCAGTCCAAAACGCGGCCGACTGCAGCGACATGCCTCGCCGTGGAGACACGGAAAGAGGCACCGAGCGGTAGACTTCGAGGATGTCTTGCAGCTTGTGGCATCGCTGCGTGACAGCCCGCAGGTCTCCACAGACGTTGAGAGCCCCGGAGATCTGGCGACTGAGTATCGGAAGATTTGTGAGCTCGCCAGGAGGAGGAGCTCGGCCCTTCGCGAACAGCAACACCACGACGCCAACGATCTCCAGGCCGTAGATATCCCATACGGGGCACGCAACCACAGAGTGTTTGGTGAAACCAGCGCGGTAGTCGGACCGACATGCACGCAGCACGTGCTTGGAGACCTCGAGGGAGTGGAAAGAAGTAGATGGAGACGAAGACAGTGACGGCGTGCGTACGGTGGTGGGTCTATTTGAGGCATTGTCGCCATCAGTATCGCTCCCGCCGGCTTCTTCGATGGCGTCGACCCATTGCTTCACGACGACGAGGGAGCTCTTGCCCAGTACGTGCTCTAGAAGACCTTCGGTTGTGGGGACTCGGATCTTCTGGTCGGTAAGAACGGAAATGCGGCGCGTCTGGGAGCGTAATGAAGGCGCATGTGCGGACGCAGCTGTCTGGCTTCCACCAAGACTGTCCGAGTTGCTTCCAGATGTCGAGGCAATGGCAATACTCACACTCTCCGCGTTGGGAGACAGCTTGGACGTCCACATCGCCCGGTGATCGCTCTCCCACAGAAACAAATGCGCCTTCTCGACACTAAACAGACTCGCACACGTGTTGTACACGGCGTTGATGATCCCCACGGGGCTCATTTCCTTGAAAAAGCACAATGTTGTGTCGAGCAGGTGCTTTGTCTGGTCCTGTTGGCGCAGAATGGACTGTTTCTCGAGGATACTGGCGAGCACTGAGCATGTTTGACTGCTCACAATGGACAGGAACAGATCAAAGCGCTCGAACTTGACCTTGCGTCCGCGCGTATTCACGAGGTGCAAAATGCCGATGCATTTCTTCACAGATTGTGTTGGATCTTCCGGATCGTCGATCAGGAGCGGCACGAAAAGCGCGTTCCGAACTTGAATACCGGCGATACTGTCGACATAGGCGTTGAATTGTGGCGATGCGGTCACGTCGTTGGCTATGACGAGCTCTTTGGAGCGCAGTGCTTGCTCAAGTAACGAGTTCCGGTACATTTGCTCTTTGACAACGATTTTGTGCCGCCGTTTGCGGTGGAACGTGACCAATTCGGGTCCGCCAGCCCCCGAGCCGATGGTCTCAGGCATGACAACATAGATCGCAGCACTTTCGACGCCGATGATGTCCTCTGCACAGGCCCCTAGAGTCGCGACAGCCTCCACTAGGTCCGCATCTGCGATCAGTTTGCCCAGGCTCGCGCACAATTCTTGTGTCTTTTGAAAGAGCTGCGAGTTTTCAATGGCAAGCGCAATGAGTTTCGAGATCGTTTGCAAAAGAAATTCATCTTTCGATCGGAACGGGGCCCCACCCGACTTGTTGATGACTTGCACAACCCCAAGAAGCTGCTGTGTCGGCTGGACAGTGTGATCAGGCTGATAATGCGGCGGCGCGCCATCTTTTCCCGTCTCTTTATCGATAATCACGGCACCGTACACGTCGTGCTGTGAGCGGCGACGACGAACGGGCTGTTTGGTCTTGGCGGACGCGGTGGTAAGAATCGGCACGGTCAGAATACTCTTGGTTCGGTAGTTGGTCTTCTTGTCCCAGCTGGAATTGAATCGGGAGTCTTCATACGCGTCGGGAATATTGATTAGCGTCTTGGTTTCGGCCACCATGCCTACAATCCCATGGCCAAAGGGGATGCGCATCGCCGATTTCTTGATATCATTTACAACTTCGACGCCGCCCTTACCACTGATATCGCTCTGCCAGTTGAATAACATGCGGTCTTCGTTATCAGCCACAAACAGTGAGCAGCGGTCTGCGTCCAAGATGTCTTTGGCGTTTTGAATCACGATTCTGCCTAGCTCCTCGAAGCGAAGGCATGTGAAAATCTCCGGTGCAAGTTGAATGAGCGTCTCTTCGTTCACTTTGTTGCTCTCGACCTCGGTGAAGTACGCCGCCTTGGGGAGAATACCGCTAAGGAAATGGCCCAGCATGGTCAAATACACTTGGTCTTCCAATGTAAATGCGTCGCACTTCTCCAAGGAGATTGAGACGCCCAGTGCCTGAACTTGCGTGAGTTTGCCACACACTTGGATCACACCGAGTGTTGTGTTGCCATGGAGCACGGGCATTAGCAGTGTTGAGGCGCTTTTGAAGTGCATCAATCGGTCCGTGTTGTCTGGTGCCGTGGAGAAATGCGGATTCCTCGTCACGTGTCCGGCCGGGATCAGCAACGGTTTCTTGAAATGGAAAACCCACGATGCAAGACCACAGGGCACGACAGTGGACGAGTGGGAGATCGTAGATGCTGCCCCCGTGTGCTCAGCAGCAACGGCACTCACGCCTCCATGGCCTGCCAGCGGCATGACTCGCGAGCGTACAGTGATCATATCGGTCGCAGGAGAGTCACTCGATCGTGGAATGCGACACCAAAACTCGTTCTCGGCCGGGTCCATCACGAACAGGAAGGCTTGTTCCGCTTTGGTCAGCTCCTGGACTTCTTTCGTGAACGTTTCGGCCAATTGATAGATGTGGCAGCACTCGGCCAGCCGCTTGAACGTCAACGACATGCACTGAAACTGGTGGTGAAGCTGCAGTAAGTGCGAGCCACACTTGCGGATCTCGTGGAGCCAGTCACGTGTCGTGGCGTCCACCATGCCGTCATGAAACGATAGAAGTTGGTGCCCCAGCAACTGCTCGAATGCCAAGCCGACGTTACTCGTGAAGGGCAGAGACGATAGCAATGCCGAGGCTGGTGGGGTGGATGGGAGCAGCTCCTTCCACAAGGCATCGGCCAAAAGCGTGGTGTAGTGGTGGTGACGCGGCCCCGTAGTAGCATCCTTATCATGGGAGCCTGCACTCGTAAGGAGTGAGCCTCCGCCAGCCGATCTGGTGTGATCTGTAAACGCGTACAAGTGCCGTGACTTTTCCAGTCGAAGCTCATAGTCCTTGGCCTGGGCCTGCTTCTGGGCGTTTTCCACTTGACGCTCTAGTCGGGAGAGTTCATGGGAGTAGTTGGTAAGCTGGTGTGCGTGGCGTGCGACGAGATCGCGTTTCTCCTGTTCGAGTTTCTCGATCTTCGCAGCTAGAAGCTTGTCGGAGACGTTGTTCGACGGTGTGCCAGAGGAACTGGGAGCTGTGTGTAGTGCGCGCCTTATCGATCGCGATGCTGGGGAAGAAGGGGCTGTAGGAGAGCGTGGAGATGCCTCGCCTTTGCGTGGGGATGACGGGTAATGTGACGTTGCCGGCCGAGGAGGGGTCGGTGCAACGGAAGGTAGCTCCAGTTCCTTGTCCGAGCTCCGTACAATCACCATTCTTTCGACCGTCGGGTGTGTTGACGTTGTGATGGCTTGGACATTCTTGAGCGTTAGTTTGACAGCTTTGAGATCACGCTTAAGCGTGTCGATGGTCGTTACATGCTCTCGTTTCTCGTCCTGCAGCACCTGAATCTGCTTTGCCTGCTGTTCCACTTTGATTGCGAGCTGTCGATTCAATGCTCGGAGTTTCGACACAATCGTGTACGTCTGCTCGTCGTATAGAAGCGAATTTGGGGACGGAGGTGAAGACGTTGGCGATCCACCAGGAGATGATGTCTTGGGACGTGGTCGACGGCGCTGGGTCCGTGGTTGAGGCTGGCACAGAGGCGAGCGATACGGCCGAGCGGACGAGATCGAGACCTTGTCGGACTCTGGACACCTTATCGTCGCTGAGTGGGAGCACTTCTCTTCGCCTGGTGATGCTATCAATGGATCGTCGTCCTCGTACTGCTCAAACGCTTCGTTGCCGAGCGAGTACTCTTCATCCCCTTCGTCCTCTCCGTCGCCACCTCTTCGGTCACCTTCTTCGTCTTCGTTCTCATTCTCGGCTTCTTCGAAACTCAATCGCCTCTCCTGTTCGCGGAATGACGCAGACTGACGTCGTACGGACGAACGCCGGTCACACGTGTCCACAGCAGCCTCAGGTGTTGTGTTCTGCAGGTGTAGCGCGTCTTCGTAACTCGGCGGCACGTCCGCCATGCCCACTCTTCAGCCTTAACCTCTGTGTTCAACAATGATCGAATTGACAGCCACGACTCTGCAGTGTCCCATGAGCCGGCGGACGGTTCCAGTCCGAAACCTACAAAGCGTCGATATAGCAGCTCACATGCATGCATCGATACTAAGTAGCAGTGGCTTCTGCATCCCCAATGGACCTGCCCTTGGACGCGTCGAGATCGCCCCTTCTTCTGCCTCGAACTCCAGTCTTTCCGAGACGACACCATGCACTCCCTACATCCCCTACCAAGCCCACGCGACACCTTTCGCCTCGTAAATTCCACCAGCTCCAGAAGCAGCAGCGCGACGCCGTCCTGCGGGGCATGCTGCCGTTGTCGCCCATCCTACCGACGTCTCGACGAGCCCAGGAGCCTCCTAGTGCACCACAAGCGAGCACAGTGCCTTGGAACCCAGCATGGCTCCCATTCCCCATGGAACGCCTAAGTGTAGCGTCTCCGCCTCGTGCATCGATCAGTGGTGGCTTCAGCATCGGCACGAAGACACTGGATGCATGGCTGCAGAGCTATGACCGTGATATGCTGCAGTTCGAGTCACTTGAGAAGTTCGCCCAAGTCAAGCTACCCGAAGCCATGGCATTTTGCGACAAGATGGAGCGCCATATCGCCGACGTGCACGCACAAGAACAGGCGGAAGCAACACTCCGACGCCTCCAGGAACAGCAGCACGCTGGGTCGAGGCGTCGAGGACGCCAGGCCACCAGCCGTCGAGTAGGCGTGACGACAGCGATGGCTCGGTTCCCCGTGTGCTTTCGTATCGCTGTGTTCGCGAGTTTGTTGGAGAGAAGCATCCTCGCGATGACTGAGTCGGCTGGTCTTGCCTACATGCGACCGTGGCTACTCCAAGCGAGACAGGAGCTCTTCCGCGCTGTGTTTGCCGACTATGAGCCACAGCGTGGCAAGAAGAACGACGAAGATGAAGAGAAGGACGAGAACGAGGAAGAGAGCGAGAGCGAGAGCGAGAGCAAGAGCGACAGTGAGAAAGAACGCAAACGATCAGTCGCGGAAGATGGAGATACACAACCTGACGGTGAAGGTCGGAGTGGCACCGAGTTGGGGACAACAGACTCCCCTCACTCGCTTGGCTTCTTCCTGTCCCGCGTGCCGTTTCTTCTCAAGCTCCAAGACGACTCGCAGCGTCGTTCGATGCGATTTCAGAGACACCAAGTCGTCTTGCGGCGCATCGTGCAGTCGTTGTATCGGTCCTTGGGGTCAGTGTTCCATGCATGGAAGATGTATGTCAAGCAGCGTCGCGACGAGCGATTACACGACAAGGGGGCTCAGCTGACAGCGATGGTCGTCATGCAAAGGGGACTCGTGCGCATGGTCTTTGTGGAGTGGAGCAAATGCACGCTGCAGAGTAAGCTCAGGCGCATGGAGGAGAAAGAGGCGTACACCAAGAAACACCATGAAGAGCACGTCAATGAACTGTACAGAGAGCTCTTTCTGCTGCGAGAAGAAAACCGAAAGTTACACGACAAACTTCAGAGCATCGACCACAGAAAAGGAGTGAGCAGCGAAGATGAGGAGGGAGAAATCGTGGAAGAAGTCGATACTTGAAACAGAGCAACACTTGTTAGATCAAACATATCTTTGTGACACTAGTCGACACTATCGAGGTCTTCTTCAACACTGCTAAGGCTTGCACTGCTGACTTCGCGGTCTCGAGGCGTCATTGGATCCAACGGCGGCAGCTCGTCACTCGTACCACTGGAGATGCTCCTGTCCGAAGACGACGATGACAACGAGTCCGAACGGTCTGAGCGCGCCGACTGAGCCGCTTCTTCCTCATTTCGTGATGATGAGAAGCCAAAATTGCGGACTCCACTGAGCGTACGACGCATCACTTCTAGGAACGTTGGATAGCCTGACGATGAGGAGGACGAGGTGGAACCACGGCCGGCGTCACCCGTATCTTGTTGTCGCTCCCGCTCCCGACGCTCCGCCTCTTCAATTTCGGGAATAACACCAATGCGAGGCGTAGTAACCTCACTCGACGTGATGTCATCGCTGGAATTGTTCTCGCGCGGTGATGGAATCTCTTGGTACTGAACCAGATCATCACTACTACGGTCATTTGCTCCAAAACCTTCACGACCAAGTGGATCATCCATATCATCGCTGTCTTGACTGAATGAAGGCCCAAAGAAATCGTCTGATAAGAAATCGGCCAGACGATTACTCGAGCTCGAGTCGCGTGGAGTGTGTCGCGGACGAAGTGTCGAGTCACGATGACCAGAGTTTCGACGAAACGAACTGAGCAGCGGGGTGCGACTTGTATCTCTGTACCGAGAGTCCTCTTCATCTTCTGGCTCTGACACACTATCGTTGACGAGAGACCGATCTGTTGCCCCTTGGAGAGGTCGAAGTCGAGGCAGCCCGAACGCTTCTTCCAGATCGCTTCCTGTCGACTCGCGCTGAGATTGCAGCGCAGGGGAGTTGTTGCGAGATGAGCCCGAGCCCATGGCACCAGCGATGGCGGTTCCCAACCGCGCAAGCGATGCTAATGACGACAAAGAAGACGGCGCAACGATAGCATGAATGTGTACGTCAATGCTGCGACGGCCAGCCTGCGCATCCTGCTGAGGGCGAATAGCCGTCGTGATCAGATCACGAACATTAACTGCCGAATCATCTGAATTGTCGGTTGGCCCTTGGGTATTTGATCCAGACCCGCGTGCTCGCTGTTGATGACGTCTGCGTCGCTCCTCACGTCGTAACTCTGGTCGCATGAAAGCATCCATTTGGCGTGCCGAATCGACCAGCAATCGACCAAAACGATCAAAGAAAGGAGTGACAAGATGGGCCATTTCACTGAGTTCTTCATGACGTCGGTCCGCATCGCCATCGAGATTACCAACATCTTGTTCACAAAGCGTCGCAAGTTGGTTCATATATGGGAGCACTTCTTCCATCAAATCTCTCAGCTGCGGTATGATTCTTCGCATATCGTTTTCTCCCACAGGTGGAGCATTTGGTAATCTTGTTGATGGCACAGGTGTCATTTGGCGAGGATTGAGAGTATGCTGAGTTCTCGTACGGAAGGCTGCAATACGATCGGAATCAAAATCAATCCACTCATCCCAACGCGATGGCCATCCATGATAATGCACCAGAACCTTGTCTTCTGACATGTCCATCACGGTGCACTCGAGCCACTGATTGACAGTATCCTTGACATCAAGCCATTGTCCGACAAAGAATCGTCTTCGTCCACGGCGAAACCCGTGAGGTGAAACTGGCCTGGTCAGCTCTGACGTCTCGACTCTGGGCTCTCGTAACTCATCTGTGTGCGCGTCAATTTCACGTCCTAGCTCACCTTCATCATGCATATCGCCAACCGCAATGGAGGCGATATTATCTACAGTCTCTTCTGTCATCACCGAAACGTTGCTGCCAACTGGAATAGATTCCTCGGGCAATGCTGCCGTTGATAGAACCGTTCGAAGAGTCAAAATACTCTGTGTCAGATGATCAAGGTTTGATTGCTCTGGTGCCGTGTTTGCCGCTGAACCAGAGAGTCCCAAATGTGCTGCAACGTCCGCTGGAGCATCGTTCTGAGCCATCTGCCGCTGCTCATGACCCTGACGCTGGGACTCCCCAGTCTGTCCTGGTAGTACGTTGCTTGGTGTTGCGGGCGTTCGGTCGGATTGTTGACCAAGTGCTTCACGCAGCACCGCCAAATTCCACGCGTCTCCCGTCAAATTTCCGGTACCTGGTCGTTGGATTCTGGTCGATCCCACTGGCTGCGGCCGTAGCACACCTGGTTCTCGGAGCCCACTCGCGTTGGCTTGCTGATGCGCTTGTTCTTCACGCATTGTCTGCCTCAGTCGCTCGCGACTGCGTCCGATGAACCGATTCAGCGTCGCGCTTTCGCCATTCGCATAGTCTTGTTCCGTGGAGCTTCCAGTCGACGCTATCGCATGGGCTGAAGAGGATGCAGAACGGGGCGTCGGCTTTGATACCAAGTGGATCATGTGGCCCTCCTGAATGTCGTAATTCGACAACGACGAGCCGTCTTTCAGTAGCTTTCCTCGGTAGATCAATCGCTGCAATTGCACCGGGATCTCGGTCACTTGCTCCACTTTGGCTCGGAATTCCACGACAGGGAGGTCTCGCTCTACATGCACATCGAACACGCGCTCGTCCAGCAACTTCAGACGCACGTGAAGCGTATCAGAACTCGTGGTATCAATTGAAGAAGTGGCGCGAACATTCTCGATTTCCTCGGCTTCTACGGACTCGCTGACACTCAGTGAGGCCTCATTCGACGGCGCGTGAGCTGGAGCGTCCGATACCGTCTCACTTGAAGACTCCATCGGCCTCAGTGTCGCAGAGGGGAACGAGAAGAGGTTGTCCATACGTGTGGTCTCTTCCAAGGCGAAAGCGTCTGCTGTGCGTTCCCGTTTTGTCTCGGGAGGTTTCTTCACTGTCACCAGAGTGATGGTCGAAACGCAGCGAACATACATGAAGTACCGAGAACATACTGTTACGGAACCGGTAAGATCGGACTGAGTTGATCTGAGACAGGTTAGCGTTAATACGGGAAAGATAGCGTATTTAACGTTAATAATGTCAATCATCCAGCACGGCGTGGAGGTGGAGGGCATTACTGACTAGCCCCACGTACCCTATTTGTGATGCAATGGCTTGGAGAAGCCTTTGTGTCTCGTCAGAATGCGCTCTGCGGGTGAGTGAGCCGTACTTTATAACATCTGTATAAGTCTCACTATGGTCGAAAGAGATGGCTACAGTCGCACAATGCAACAACACCCACGTGGCGACCAGAATCTCCGCACCTCGTTTGCAGTGGCACTACCATCACAACGAACGACGGCAATGGATCAGCGTGTTTCGGAGGTCATATCGCCTGCGAGCTCATTCTTCCAGTGGAAAGCGATCCGACATGCCTCTCTCTCGCGCTGTGCTTGTCGCTGGTTTCGTCGCTGTGCTCGCTTTTAACTTGTCCGCTGTCGAGGCTAAGCCGCAGTACCGAGACCGAGTGCCAAATGGCAACAACATAGCCGAGCTAGTTGGTCATGTCTCGATTGGCAGCCCTGAGGTCGGTATAATCGGCAAGTTATTCAAGAAGAACAAATACAAATGGGATCAGAAGCTGTGCAAAATGAAGTATCCCGAGAATCCTGACACGACTATTGGCCAAGCGCTCGGTGATCCGTGCTGTGTGTGGAAGCCAGGTGCAAAGCCTCAGGTGACTGTGACGGCAGATACATTCCCGTCCTCCACGACGTGCGATGCTGTGGAGGACAACAAAGCTGGCGAAGCTGATCTTGCTAAGAATGCCAGTGGTAAGAAGACGAAGAGAGCGACGAAGATGCGGGATCAGGTGAAGCGACGAGTGGAAACGACGAAAGTGCAGCTTCGGCTCCGGCTGATGGCGACGATACGAGCACAGCAGAAGATGGTGGGGAGGCGGACGAGCCGACGGAAGAATCCGAAGAGGCTGCTGGTAGTGAGAGTTCTGCTCCAACGGATGAACAAGGTGGAGAGGAATCAGACACGGCGGCGACCGAAGAGTCGGGAACGTTGAGCACTAGCATCAGTGACACTGAGCCAGCAGGTAGTGATGCGGAATCGAAAGCAGACGGCGATGGTGATGGCGAGGAAAAAGAAGAGGATGATACAACGACAGCACGTCTACGCCGCGTGTAGGCAGACATCCGCAAGGATACGCAGTTTCAAACACCTTTGCTTGCTTGAGCAAATGCACAATTCAATGTACTTCTCCTTGAATCGGAAGCACCTCTTAGAGCAACGAAGTCATTCGCTGATCGTAGCACTGTTCCTCCATAGAATCTGACGACCGGTGGCCAGATTCTTGTATCGTATGCTTGAGCGTCGGCGTGAGATGGGCCACACAGGATCATCTCAGGTAAATGAACCCATAACCAAGTCTTGTAATTTGCGGATCCGAAATCTCCACGTGGATTCGAAGTGGATGGGGCCGTCACAATGTAGCAATCGGTTTGCACTTGACACGTGGACCACCAGAACAGCGTGGTCCGTCACACTCGAAGGGAGCTTTGCACGCCTCGGCTTCGTGTCTCTCCCACCACTCACTCTTGAATACACTCTCAACAGCTCAAGCCGCACCATTCACCAACATGAAGTTTCTCAACGCCATCATCGCCTTCACTGCCAGTGCTGTTCTCTACATGACGCCCGCCCGTGTTGAAGCCCGGCCAACTTACGCGGCAATGCTTCCAAACGGCAACGTCATCGGTCAAAGCTTAGGACATGACGGAGGCTCCACCACCCCGAATGCATTTGGTAAGCTATTTGCAAAGAACGGGGAAGAGCTGGGCAAAGCTGTGCAAGGCACAGTATCCTGGTAAGAAGGGTATCACCGTAGGTCAGGCACTAGGAGACCCTTGCTGCACGTGGAAGAAGGGCGCCAAGCCACTGCACAAGTTGACGAAGGCAACCTTCCCGTTGACGAACAAATGCAACAACAAGAAGAAGGCAAACCCAAAGAAGAAGAAGCTACTTCGCAACCTGTAAGCACAAACTTTTCCAGGGTACTAGTAGGATAATCATGAAATACATATCACAAGTGCAGACACATGATATTTTCTGATTTGCATCGCACTCCTCTCCTGCACTTCACTTGTATATACGTAGCGTTCATGGGTCTTCGATGACACTACGCCACAGAAAGGGCCTCGAATTTCAGCCCATCGAATGGAGGCAAGATGTGATTGGAGACAAGTACTTTGAATGGACAGTCACAATGCTCCCCACTCATTCGTATCCTTTGAACGAGTGTATTGATCGCCATTGGCAGGAGCTGCAGGCTTCGGCTTCCCCTGCAATAGGTCGTGGTAGGTTATTAAAGTCAGTCCTCGATTTTGTAAACAAAATCGAGGATTTACTTGACTACCAATGGTGCAGCGCTCTCGTCCATACGATCCGCACTTGGGATACTGGTTTTCATCGCGTAATCGCTTGACCGAAAGCATCTCACGGCAGGTTGGATACATCGCTAATGAAATCCGACATGAGGTTATTTCGAGAAAAAGCAATTCAAATGTGTTGGGCCTGTTGATCATCCACCTGGCTTTGAGCTTAGCAAGGCTCATCCAAGTTGGTCGCTTTGCTGGTCGTGGATGATTTACATCACTGAAGGAAAAGCCTTGTCCCACAGAGTGTGTGTTTTCGAAGCTGCAATCGAATCGCCATGTCGTTCACGGGAATATTCGAGTACAGGGATCGGTACCGAAGCCGCACAATTCCGTGATGTTTAAGACTTTCGTCACCCGTCGCGTCAGAATTGCCCCATCCGGATAGGGGCAAATCTCGTCTAACTTCTGTCGTAGCACTTGATGACAGTTTGTACGTAGCACCTTTCCAGCACTCGCGCTGCGAACCGTAAGTCTCTACAGAATAGTCCGATACAACAATTGGTACTTACCCCCTCGTTTAACGCAAGTTTTGATAGTAGCTGAACTAGCTCACGTTCATCGCGAATGCCAAGGTCGAGTGGCGGGTATTGACGATCAGGCTGAACAGGATCAAGAACGTTGAGCCATCCAAGCCGTCGTATGCATTCAGCTTGATCATCACGAGTAAGGCAGTCAAGAACCTAAGCATGAAAGTTAGTTGAAGGCTCATATCTCTTTCTAGTGGATACACGGCACACATTACCAAGTTGAAGTTTTCAATATCAATAATCCGTGCGAATAATAAAGTCGCAGCTCGTGCACGTGCCATGACGGCATCAGGGAGGACAGCAATCATCGAAACCGCTTGCTCGCTGCTAAACCATCTGTCACAGACAAGCATTTCAAGTAGCTCAAGCTTCTTCTGTATACCATCAACTGTGCTCTTCACTCGAGTGAAGGATGCCGTCACAGCAGATACCAAAACTGGGTGATTCTTATTTGAGAATACGTGATTCCGAAGTATTTCCCAACGCAGTTGAGCATTCGACTTCACTGTACTTCCATCTGACCTGGTACTGTCAGTTTCATCATCTTGCAGCAGTTCGTCACTTTTCATCCATAGCTCCAGGAGCTGATCAAATCTTTTCGGAGTGAGAAATTTCGACCCTCTAGGTGGTCTTGTCGTGCTCACATAGTCAAACTCGACGAATCGTTTAACAGCCATCATGTCTGTAAAACATTTCCCACTTGGACCAGGCTCCATACCTTTGGCAATAGCTCCAAGGTTTGACGGGCCTAGCAAGGTGTTCATTATGAACGCACTAGTTAACAGCCACGCCTGGCCATTGACTTTCGCGTTTCGGAAGTTCTCCCAATCACCGTTCTGGGACGTGTCAAAGCGCCCGGATCTGTTTTTACTGAATTGCTTCTCTGTCTGTGCAATCATTGCCAGCTGCTTCAAAGCCACACGATCGGGGATATTGCACAAGTCAAACCGATATCTGTTCGTTGGGCAACCACACATGATAGAGTATAGTTTAGGAACTCTTCGTCTCAATTCTCGACGTTGCTGCCATTGTCTTGAAGGATCTACAAGTCGGCTAACCAAAACAATGGCTTCGTGTCGACTAATCATTTGCGGAAGGATTCTTTCAAGTGCGTTCACTTTGCGAGCCCAAGACTTGGTCGCCCCCTGCTTCGTCAGCACTTGCTCTGCTTGAGCCGCAGTGAAAAATAAGTCAGACATATCCAGTACGGCTTGTAAGAACTCAGCTTGCTCGACATTGTTCTTGCTTATCTTCTGGGCATTTTCAAGAAGGGTGTTGATTGCGGTGCTTGCAATGCGTTTGCTAGCTCTAACGGATGCTGTGTTTATCCGCCGTCTAACATTAACATCGTCTGTAGAGGATGCCGGATCTGCGCCACTTTCATTCTCTGATTCGAAAGCGAAATCAACCAACAGTATCCCATCCGTCGGTATTTTCCAGATCGCACCGGTTGCGTCGCGCAGTGCGTTACGCTCGTATAAATCTTCGAGTGACGAGCTGTCTGAACTGGTTTCAGTCTGATCAGATGCCGGCATTTGCTGTCGCAAAACTTCGGCCTTCATAAATTCGACGAACTCGTGTTCGTCGATTTCACCGCTGTTGTTCAAATCGTACTGAGCGATCATCCGTTCAATCTCCCGTTCAGTAATGTTTTCGAAGCCCATCAATTTGAGAACCTTTCCAACTTCGCTTTCACTCAATGCTCCGGAATGGTCAGTGTCAATCATAGCAAAACCACACCGCAAGAAAAAGTCTTCAAACTCGTCAAGACCTAGTGCACCGCTTTTGTCGTAGTCATATTCTGCAAGAATATTTGCAAGTAAATCTTCATTGATACGGATGCCATAGGCCTTCATAGCTCCGACTATTTCTTCTTGATCGACCGCACCTGACTTGTCTTGATCGATCTTTGAGAAAAGTAAAGCGAGAGAGTTTTGGGTGGTGGGGGCTTCGTCGCTACTAGACTGAGATATCGCATCGCTTGATGACGTTTTGCGTGCTTTTTGTCGGTGTAGCTCAATTTTCGTTGTCACCTTTGCATTTGACGCACTGGAGTGTTCCAGCTTGATGAAGCGGTAGCCTTCTTTGAATGTTGCGATTCGTAGCAGCTCTTGTGCCACCATGTGTTCGTATGGGTCTGAGAGATCCAACGAGTACTTCCCAGCCGGGTCCGATGGATTATATATGTTCAATCTTGTTGCTGACGGGTCATCTCCAACCGCACGACTTCGTTTTGTAGTTGCGAGGTTACACTCAAACATCGACAGTGTGCACACTACGGAGGTTCGAACGCGGGAGCAGGATGCATGCATGAGCTCTCGTCCACTATCGAGCCCAATTGGATTTCCATCAAGGATGAGATCTTTTAGCCCTTTGTTCATGACGAGGCCACTGGCAAGAGCTAGTCCACCGTTGGGGCCGACGGAGTTATAGGCGAGGTTGAGCTTTCTTAACGTTGCATTGCTTCGCAATGTGTGCCCTAGCTGTATGGCACCACCATCGCCACACCCATTGTATGCCAAGTCCAGTTCGCGGAGATTGTAGTTAAACAGCAACGACTTGGCGATCGGAGTTGAGCTACTCTGACGAATCATGTTCCACGATAGGTCCAGCTCCTGGATTGTTAGATTAACATTGAGCATGGATCCAACTGCCTCACCACCGGTTGGGAGTAGCGCCCCTGCTGCATCCATATCTGTTGGAAGGGTCGCGGCAGCTGAAGCCGCTGCCCCCAGTGCCATTGACTTCCTTGTTTGACCAATACGATTTGATGACATCAGTAGCCGCTCTACCGATTTGTTTTGTTCAAATGCAATCATAAATAAGGTGCACTCGTGGTCGTCGATATCGGCATCGTTCAGTACAAGTGTTTTGAGGGTACATAATGATGACGAAATGTAGTTTCGCAATGACCGGGCGCTCTCGCGACCAATTTCGTTTTGGGAAATATCGAGCTTCGTCAAATTGGGCTTGTTTTCGAGAGCGACCAACAGCTCCTTCAGCGCATGATCGCTGAGCCGATTGTCACGAGCGTTGATGGATTCAACATGAGGTAGAACTGCAAGGCAAGATGCGAATCGGATAATAAACTCGTCTCCGAGACTTTGGTGGCTGAAGTCAAACTCGTTGCAGTTCTCTCTGCGAAGAACTAACGCAACTGCTGGGTGGGACTTGGCGATGCATGACGATAGAAACACTACGCGCGGCGAACTGAGCGAAGGACTAGATTTCGATACCGATAACGGGGGTTTTCCACTCCCTGATCTCATAGAGCCCTCCAACAAAGGCTGAAGAGCTAGGCGCCGCTTTGTTGGAGAGCTATTCGAAACGTTTGACCCGGAAGTAGGGACTGTAGCTGCCTGGGAAACAGACATGAGAACACTTGCTTTTCGTAGCTCCAATGCCGAGCTTAGCGCCGCACTAGCTTTAAGCGATTTGACTGGCACGACTTTCTTCGGCTTGTCCACGTACAAGTGGGTTTTACCATGCAGTTCACGATAGGTCTTGTAGTACGCTTCCTTCGCTGCAGAACCGAAGTACTTCTGGTTCTGACCGGCAGATCCGCCCAATTCTTCATCCTCTCCATCAAATTCACTACTGCCATTTTCATCATCGCTCTCTGAATCGTCCCCAATCTGTGACGCAGACCGAAGTGCGTCCGTCGCCGCAATCAACTCAGCATCTCGGAGTGGCGCAAACTCGAAGTCACATCTCGAAGGATCTCGCCTGTCAGCAGCTTGCTTTAGCGTCGACAGACGTTTAGCACCTCTGGATTTGTGAAGTTTTACTTGCTCCATGTGGTCATGCAGCATCCGTTCGACCACTTCCAGCGACTCGTCGTATGTCAATGCGCCATCGACGACTGGCTTCTGGGGAACACTCATTCGCTTCCCAACCGACGGAATAACGACCAAACTGCCTCGTGTAGCCTCCCTCGTCGGTGATCTTGATAATGCTTGTGAGGCGAGGCTGGGGGTGGACACAGACCCATGCAACACGCCCATTTTACTTGGCGATACGAGAGGAAATCCCGCCCGCGTCTCTGGCGCTGGTGCTTCGAGAACGTCCTTCTGCCAGCTCATACGCCCCAGATACTTGGGGCTGGACGCTCCGCCTGGCGCCATACTGCGCTCTTGTAGCCACGGGAGCGACTCGCTCTTGTTCATGTCGCCACACAGCGCTAGTCGTCAGGAGTTGCCGTCGCCATCGCCAGGAGGCTTGTGCGGGGGGGAGGGGAAACGGCAACCGCGGGTGACCATCACTCTGAGGGCTAAAACTCGGTTTGCAGACCAAAAACATGTTTTATGGAGATTTTAATCCTGTTTAAGTCTAATAAAATACAGTAGCTCGGTCAGCACCACCGCTCAATGTGCTGGGTGTCTCTTTCATTCGGTGGCGCCATGCCACGTTCTCGCAGGATGCTCCTACTGTGCATGCATCATCTGGCGTCCATTAGGGCATTTACTGCAAGAAGCATCCCGAAGTCTTCACCTTCCTCACAACTCAACACTACCGTAGTGGCTTTTGGTGATCTTGATTGTACAGTACCCAACGACTTCATTGATCTCTCGCATCATGTCCGAATACACTGTATCCCTGGATTGGCCCGCCCTTCAAGAAAACGACACTGCGTTGGGAGCATCTCTCGCCCACGTCATCGACGCACACCCTGATCAATTATCGATATCCTACCGGTTTGGATACTATCCGAAGCTCTCGGTGGCACCATGCGTCATCATCATTGTCCTCCACGATGATCGCAAACATGCGAGGGAGCCAGCGTTGTCGTGGGTAGGGTTGCTCATCGATGGAAGATACCAGAACACGGTCTACATTAGTATTCGCTCTCTTGAACCTAGTATCTTCAAAACTACCTGGTTCTCGAACCACCCTACCATGTCGTGTGGTACACACGATCTTGTCCCTCCTGACATCGCGCGTCTGTCTTTGGCCATTTGTATTCCAGCGAAACGCAAGACACACCACAGGCATCACGCTCCCCTTCAAGACGCTGTGCGGAAGGGCCGAGTTGTCGGTGCGATTCCTCTGCTTCTAGACGTCCTCTTGCTGTGTACGGCACCGCAGAAGAATCTGTGACAGACGCTGCGTGGCGTCGTGGGTTCAGTTTGCTGAGTTAAGTCGCGTTGAAGTTGTCTGACCCGAACCATGCCTGGTACTTTGTCCGTGAACGTCGAGCCGATCCCGTTCGAGCCCGACTCGAGACGGACGCACGGTCACATCTATGACTCGTCCGCCGATACCTACTCGTTATTCGAGCCTCTACAGGCGCACCCCATGCCGCTCCCCGTTGGCCCGAGCGTTGTGGCGTGGTCACCAGGAGAACCAGGATATTGCACACCGCCTGGGAACCAGCAGCTGGAGGCGCTGTCAGAAGGCAGCTTCGCGATGGGTTTCGAGGCTGTGCAACGTATGGAGCCCGAAGTCGAACCCAAAGTCGCCAAGGCCCGCACTGCGAAGCGCACGACGTCGAAAACGACCCGAGGCACGAAGAAGAGCGCCCCACAGAGCGACGCTGATGCTATCGTCCTGTTGATGATGGCTTTGGATGGAGCTTCGAGTCCTGATGACATGAAAAAGCGCCAGCAGGCCAAGCGCAAGAGTGAGATCGAGAAGAAGAGTCGGCAGAAGCGTGCAGTACGGAGGCGCCTTCTATGGTTGCCGTGTGATGAATCTTGTCGCTGAGGAATGTTTGATGGTTTGCGTGTAGATGAACATGGACAAGATGAAGGACCAGATCGCTCATCTCGAGCATAAGCTGCTGGAATTGGTTAAGAACAAGCAGACTTCCTCCGCCGACAATTTCCCTACCGTCACACAATTGGCTGAGCACCCTCCACACTACCGCATGGCCAGGATGCGCGACCTGCTTGCATCCCAGAGCCAAGTCTCGATGCAGTTTCGTAATGAGCAGTTCTCCATGTACCAGCGGTTGCAGCAGTTGATCGATGTCAAAGAGGCAGTCTACAACGTCTTCAGTGCGGTGAGTTTGGACTGCGTCCTACATCTTTGCGAACCTCTCTCATCGCTATGTGCTGATGCTTAGCACGACTTCTCAGACGAGTCTGTGTACGATCTCCTGTCATGGTGGACACCACCTACAGACGCCAGCTGTAAGGAGCTTGCCCAAGACACTTTGAAGAAAGTCAAGAACTTTAGTTTCTCCAAGCGGAGTGTCAAGAACCAGCACGCTGGATGGAATCTCAACTATGATTACGCTCCGGGAGAAGGATGCAAATTCCACATTGCGAGAAAGGTTCCTAACGTCAACGTGGAGTCGCTCGCTGAGAGCATTTGGCAACTGCGCTGTGACGCTAAGGCTGTCGAGCGGTTTGGAGGCTCGCTGCTAACGCGTGCTGACGTCACCGTGATCAAGCAGATCAACAAGGACATGGTCATTGTGAACCGTACTCTCACTGGCGAGATCTTCTGCGTGCGGACCCTTTACTTGGTGTTCCGCACTGAAGTTGATGGAGTCGTGTACGTCATAAGTCGCGAACTCGGTCGAACCCGGAACGTCACTTGGGATGAGAAGACTCGCGATTTCCCTGATACGTCCGGGCCCATGTGGATGGATGTCACTGTGTGGTCGGCGTTCACCAAGGTGGAGGACGAGCCCGACAAGCATTTGATCGAGTACGCTGGCCATTGGGGATCACCACCCATGGCGACAGTTGGTCGCTGGATGCTGGAGATGTTGTTCATGGTCGTCCGATGGGAGGCCATGTTCATCCGCCCTCGAGCCCTCAAGTTCTAAGCGTCTGCGAGCAAATTCATAAGCTTGCATCAAAGCGCATGAGTAGGAAAATGTGAATAATGTCTGACGAAATGATCTGCCTTGTACGTGAATTAGATACCATGTCTAGTCGCCTGGAGCAACTCGAGTGCGTCGAGGATTCCGCACTCCAATCACGTCGTGTAACATCCCTGGTGGTCGAGGCTGCAACGTTACGAGTGGTGCTTCGAGATACGGGCACGAGGCAATCGCACTGCTCGACCCGTTTCCCCATAGTTCCAAGGACTCGGTTCTCGCCCTCTCCGCCCTCGCTTGCAGGGCCTCATTCTTGTCGTGTACCAAGACAAGCTCGACTTTCATCAGCTCACCATGGAACGTTAGCGTTTGAGACGCAGGAAGAGGTGATTTCCTCTCTCGTCTGTTGGAGATCGGTAAGAAGGGCTTTGTCACGGCGTCTCCGGGACAAAAGATAAACGGGATACGAGCAAACACAAACTCGACTGGCGAGCGAGGTCGTTCAGTGCAGTTGACTCGAAAGCTGCGGTAGTCTTGTGCTTTAAACGCACGTTTCGCGACCCATCGCAGCGAGTGGAGAGGAGGAATGTCATCGAACGTCAGGCATCGTGATCGGCTTTGGTTGGCCACTGGAGTGCGTGAGATACGAAAGCCTCGATGATCCGAGAGCAAGATCTCATAGTCCGCACTGGTGTTAGTTTCGACTGCGATCCAGCCGTCAAAACGCAGGGCTTGGTTGGTGTACCCTGTGTGAGGGAAGAGCTGTCCATGAACGCTTCTCAGTCCATAGAAATCCCTCGTTTCTTCCCACACGCGTCCGTACGTGCCATGGACGATCTGTGGCTTGGGCGATATCGTCAGTTGCACCATCGTCGAGTTCTCAATAGTCTTGAGCACACTCAGCGCCTGTGCTCTTGGAGTGGACGAACCAGAAAGTACCAGCCCAAGACACACAAGCACAGCAACAACAGCAAACACGCACATGCCGACGCACACCAGGTCACGCCTTCGCGCTGCACGACGTTCAGTCTGCAGCTCACACAGTTCGTTCCTGTCATCCTGGCCGACGTGTTGGCCCTGCAGTGGCTTCGTCACCGTTGGCCCAAGTTGTCGCCAGTTCCAAGTGTCGTCTTCACTGTCTTGCGCTTGATCAACGTGCTCTTCGTCGGCACTGGAGTCGTCGTTCAGGCCCGAGTGGTGCCAGAGCATCTTCGAGATTGAAAATAGGAACCAAGCATAAGCGTGGGAGACAGGAGAAGTGAATGGGAACTGCTGCCCAACTGCCACGTTGAAGTCGAGGTCGAGATGGGTACACTCGTGGTCCCTCATGGGGTGCAAATCAGAACCTCAGGCACTTTCTCATTTTCCCCCAAGCGTAGCTATGCTGGCGCTCGTGCGCATGGGCTTGTACGCCATCAAGCGATCGTCTGTGGACCAGAAGTCGTACATTATCCAGCGTATTCTGCTTCCCCAGCTTCGCACTGTCGTGGTATGCACACGCGTGCCTGTGATTATGTCGTCAGCTCCTTTTTGTCTGACTTGTCCTTTCTTCGATGCGGTGCAGTTGTGCGTTGCTGCTTGTGCATGGGAGTTCGTTGAGACGGTCGCGAATCCAACAGCGTGCAATGCCCGTCTCGACTGGCGGTTTTGGCTGCTCGTTGTGCCTCACGCGCTCCTTTTGGTGGCCTATGGTCTCCAGTTTGTACTCACGCTTCGATACAGTCGTCGCACCAAGCTCGCCGTCGATCTCATCTCGTCCAGCCTTGCACCACTCGGTCTAGTGGCGGTCATCTATAGTGCATTTCGCACAGGTGTGAGTTTGTGTTGTTGCTCCTCGCGGCTTTGCCCCATACCCAACCAAGATCAACCACAACCGACCGGTCATGCGTGCAGCCTCTTACTGCGAGACTGGTACACGTCCACCTGACTATCTGGTTGCTGTGTCTTGGACCTGTCTGACAGTTTTTCTCCCAGTCAGTGGACTCTAACGCGGCGAATCACGCACTTCATCACGACAACCAGCTTACTCACGCCTCTGGTGAGCGGACTTTAGCACCTTTCAGTCAGATAGCTCATGCATTCATACATACCACTGACGGTGTAGATTTCACTAAGACTGATGGTGTCATTTATGAGCACACAAGAGAAAGAAGCGAGAGCTCACATGGCACGATTCCTCAGCAAAACCAAGTGAAAACCAGAAGAGCACCCCATCAACCGTGCATGCCTGTTCCAGGACCGCTCCTGAGAGTTTCATTCGATCGCTCACCAAGCAATAATCATCTTGTATCTACATACTCTATGCTTCTTCCATCGGCGCGTCGTGGTGTTCATTTTCTTCTCCCTCTTCCAGCTCTTCCCTTTCTTCTCGTCTGTCTCCACTAATATGCAGTTCTTCCAATGGCAGCCCACTCAGTTTCTTCTCCATAGCTTCATGCCTCACTTTGCGCATCTGTTTCTTGCGCTTCTTCTTGATCTCTTCTTCCACTTCGAAGATCTTCTTGTACACTTCCTTGCTCACATGCGTCTTCAAAATCGTCAGGAAAATGCCTCCTTTCGTACGCTTCCGCGGTTGTAGCTGCTGCGTCTCTGGATTCTGCTCCATCATACGACTGGGCCGTCCACATGCATACACATTGGCTGTCATCCCGCCTTGCTCCTCGACTTTCATAGTCTCGACGAGCGACTGCCACGCGATGTCTGGGCCTGCGAACTCGACCACTCGATGCATGAGTCCAATCTTGGGCTCGTCCAGTAAGTTCGCCAATGCACGTGGCATGAACTGTGCCTTAGGCCGTTGTAGTCGCTGCTTCTTGTGCTGCTGTGGCTGCTCCAAGTTGCCATTGGGGCGCCCACCACGACCGCCGCGACCGCCACTTCGACCTCCGCTTCGTCCTCCCCTTCCTCGGCCTCTCCCACCACGTGCGCTTAACTGCCCCTGTGTATCGCTCGTTACAATGTGTTGTGCATCGTCGAGCTGCTGTTGCTTATGCAAGCTCACAGGCGCCGCCTCCAGAGGCATGAGAATCGTCGCGTCCATTTTGGACAAGGTGGTCTGCTTGGGATTCTTGCAGTGCGAACTTACCGCTACCAGT
>KE464298.1:9497-24180 GCA_000387445.2 Pythium aphanidermatum DAOM BR444 | reverse complement strand
ACTCTCCGCGTAACGGACTGGACACATCACCCTCGGGAATACAACAACATGGTCGACGCAGCAGCCAACGCAGCCATGGATTCCAAGGCCAGCAGTCAAACCACTCATCCCACGAGTCGAGTCGATCATCAACGGATTGCCATACATCTGAACAACGACTTCTGGCACTGGCAACTCCAGTAAGTAAAGGCTTCTGGAGCCGGCTATAGGAGTCTATAAGAGAAACCAATAGACCTCATCTTCACCATCATCTTTGCGTTTCGTACTCTCCTTTGATCTTGCTGTGTCGGTTAGATGGCAAAGTTCATTGACATGTATACGTTCGGTTTTGAGCATTCATGATTGCGCTCGAAGTCCCTGGGAAGGTTGCAGATCTTCAAGGATTGAACTGCATTGGGATTTCTGACGATCACATGCGACCGTGATGTATGACCCACATCCGTCCAATGTCAAATCGCTGTTTCCACGTGAAATCTAAAGACGCCAAGACGGGCTGCCTGCTGGGCGATCGACCAACTTTGAAGGCTCTCTGAGGAAGTAGTTCGTCTGAAAATATGAGAGTAGCCAAAATAAAGCTCAGAGTGGACACCTCCTTCACCAGATACGCTCCAACCCCTCAGTTGAATAACTTCCGAGATTGTGCAAGGAGACGTGTCGTCGAGTCCATTTTCGCTTCGTGTCTCCATTTTGTTCAGGCACTTGCGACTGCGTAGGCAATCTGTTTCTGGTATTACGCAGCTTTCCTCCACTGTGCTTGAATTTTGCACACACTAGAAACGAGGCGGTTCACAGCCATCGACAGCCGTGCAATCGCAGCAGCAATGCGCTTGTTGGCCGCTTCATTAGCAGCAGCCTCGCTCGCGTCTGTCTTTGCTGCCTCCTCTGGTCGGCATTCTGCACAGCAAACATCTATGTGAGCCTCCGCGTTCATATGCGGATGGCACTGCACCCAGCAGGTTGATTGTGTTCACTTCCTGATAGCGTTTCTCGGCACAATCTGATAAACTCTGACGATAAATCCACGAATTCTCTCCTGCAAAAATCGAATTCTTGGCGGTGATGTTAAAAACCCAACGTTGAGTTGCATCGTAGAGAGAATGTCCTTCAATCACAAAAAGCAAAATTGGGAAACATGGTGAAGCTGTTCTGCGCGGTGGTCGGGGAGCAGGGAAGCGTGTTCCCCGTGACGATCGATGCGAGCGAGTCTGTGGGAGACTTCAAGGCCAAGATTGCGGAAAAGCAGAAGTACGATTTGCAGGAGGCCGATGCGGACAAACTGCAGCTGTTCCTCGCGAAGAAGAGCGACAACACATGGCTCGATTCAAGCACAGATGATGTGAAGAAGCACAAGAAAGGCGCGAAGAATGCTGTACTCGAAGCCCTGACACAGTCTGATCTTCAGATGGTGTTGAAGGATATGCCTGAGCCAACCACCACATACTGGTGGTTCCACCATCGAATAAGAAGAAGCGTTTGGAGTGGCGGTCGACTCGGTGGGGGTGGCACACTTATGACGCGAATTCACGGCCCTTCTTGCTGGAGAAAGAGGATGTGGACGAATCCGGACTTCCACCCGTTCGCACGATGCTCTACTGCAGGCCGACATTCCACCGCCAATTCCAGTTCTTGCGCGATGAAGTATTGGAGGAAGGCCATTTGGGCTGGATTCTCGGCCCTCCAGGAACGGGAAAGTCCACCACAGCCATGGCTTTCGCATCGACTCAGAACAGCAGTGAATGGATCGTGACTTAGATCCATGTAAGCAAGTTTATGGATTGGCAATGAGTGCGCCTGATTGGCAACCAGCGAAAGACTCGAACTATTGCTATCTCCGATGTGGACGAAGTCTTGATGGTTGAAGATACGCGGCATCATGTTGTGTTTGTGGACGGGTGGACTGCTGATGACGAGTTCTGTAAGCTCACACGCATGTGCGTTGGATGGTTCCTTCGCAGCAACGAGACGAAAAGGGGCGTCTCGCGTTTGTTTGTTCAATTGCCGCCCGTGGGAAGATCCAAGAGGACATGGAGATTCTGACTCGTGCAAAGGAGTTCCATGTGTGGTCATGGACGCTGGATGAGTACCTCACTGCGATTGAGGATGACGAGTTGTTCCAGAGTGTCTCGCAATGTCTGGATGCGCCTGCAGTGTTGCCAAATGAAGAGATGGCTCGCGCGGCAATGGTAGAGTCCAAGTATTACCACGCAGGTGGCTCCTGTCGTTATATGTTTCACTTCCGTACTGCGACCGTGGCGACACAGCTGAGTGATTCCGTGCATACTTTGAACGAAGCTGCGACTGTTGCAACCACTGGCCAGCGTTCATTTATATGCATCAACCGTCTGTTTGGGAGGGTCCAGCGACTTCATGGCGTGGGTGCTGTGTCACCAGTGATCAGTCATTATGCTGCTACATTAATTGCCGTCAGATGCTGTCCAGAGGCTATCAAGAGGTTCATGTCGACGCAACGAGACAGCTCACAACCAGCTTTGAATAGATGGATGCTGGAGATAATGTTCTTCGCAAGTCTTCGACATGGTGGTCTCGATCTTGTTGATACAGCAGGAAACAAGCTTGAATCGTGGAAGCAATCAGTTATTGTGGTTTCGATGCAATACCTGCGCTTTCTTCTGCTCATCCCGTTTGGATCAAGCCAGAAAAGTGGAGCCAAGGCGGATACGACGCGATTATGGTGTGCAAGCGTACTCGGTATGTGCGCTTGGTGCAAGTGACGAGTGCCCACAAGCATTCTTTTCGTATCGAACACTTCTATGGATGGTTAAAGATGCTGTCGGAATCGCCCGAGCGTTTTGAGGTGGAGATAATGGAGATCATCTTCGTCGTCGAGCAAGACAAGCTGAGTGCGTTCGACTTGACAACAGTGACGGGAGAAGGACTCCTCGCACCATTTGGTTGGCCGAAGGGTGAGGAGACAGACTATGTGCGGCTGGTAGGGATTCGAGGGTTGTATAATCTGTAGCGTTATGCAGACTTCTATGCATCTCCTCTAATTCGAAGGTTCCGCACTACACACTTCTTGATTATCTTAGTCTGGCGTCGACGGTCTATTTGGTTCTCACACCCGTCTTGTGTGCTGTTTCCAAGCTTTCGCTTTCATGTTATGGCGAGAATGTAGCTGATATTGTACAAGGCGCTTGGATTCTTGTATCTGGTTGCGATCTGTATGAAATGGCCATCTCTTGCTCACTCGATGGTACGCCGTCAAGAAGTTTGTGATCATGTGAAGCTTATTCCTAAGAAGAATTGGTATCATTTTCACTTCAGCCCCACGCCGTTCATGGCATTTACCGACGTTCCAGGGGCAAAAGTCAAAGATAAAAATGTGAGTGCTGTGATGCCTGGCACACCGAAGTCGGTGTCGAAAAAGACTATACATATAAACGAAGGAGATCGATGATTTTGCATTACCAGAACATATACGTAATCCCAATCGTCACAAACTTCAACCCTCCAATCTCGTAAAAACTGGGAAATCGGTATACCCGTGCGCTCCTAGGCTCGGATCCCACCAAAGCTCATGTGGGGCTCCCTCATTCAGTGGCCAGTCATTAATGAAGCGTTCGAAGAGGTCTGGATTCGAGATAAATGGCCGTCCGAAGGACACAAAATCGGCCGCGCCACTTCGGATAGCACCTTCGGCGATGTCACGAGTGTAGCTGCAGTTCGCAAGAACTTTTCCACCGTTGAACGCCTTCTTTGCATCAAACGCCGTAAGGAGACGTCCTTGTTCGTGGTGCCCAAAGCCTTCGCCGTCCAATACGGCAAGATGCGCTAGTCCGTGACGGCTCAGTTGCCTTATTGTGTACGTGAATTGCTCATAGTTGTCCGGACTCCCCATCCCAGCCTTGACGCCGTTCGGCGAGAGTCGTACAGCAATTCGATCCGAGGGCCATACCGTTTCAAGCGCCTCGACGATCTCGAGAAGCAAACGCGCGCGGTTCTCCACGCTGCCACCGTACTGGTCTGTGCGTTTATTGGTCGACGACTGCAGAAATGTATCGATCAGATACCCATTCGCGCCATGCACCTCAACGCCATCGAAGCCCGCTTGCTTCGCCAGGGTAGCGCTCTTCACGTAGTCTTCAATGATGCCAGAGATCTCGTGCGTCTCCAGTGCTCGTGGCACCGCAAACGTCGAGTGATTGCCATTGGCATCTCGCAGACGTCCTTGAGTCAAAGGGATCGCTGATGGAGCGACGCACTCGTTCTTCGGGTTGAAACTTGGATGCGCCTGGCGGCCCATATGCCAGAGTTGAAGGAAAATCTTACTCCCTCGCGCATGCACACGGTCCACAACCTTCTTCCAGCCGTTGGCGTGGTCAGCATTGTACATGGCGGCTGCACCGTACCAGCCAAAGCCCTGAGGGCTAATCGCTGTGGCTTCCGTGATCAGTAAACCCGCCCCAGCACGCTGCTCGTAATAGAGCTGGTTGAGTTCATTTGGGACGTGGGTCGTGGCGTCTGCACGCGCACGCGTGAGCGGTGCCAGCACAACGCGGTTCTTGAGCTCGAGGTTCTTGGCGAGTTGCAGTGGCGTGAAGAGCTTGTACGAAGCGAGGGGAGACGACATGGCGACGGGGGCGGCAGCGAGGAGGACGTGGTGAATTGGAGAATGAAAGAGAAGCGGAACGCCAAGGTCGATGGAATGAGAGGTGGTGACCTGGGAGTCTAGGGTGCTAGGTGCGATTCGTCATCAGTCCATTCACTTCAACATGAGTTGTGGTTATGATAGTATGTTGGGCCCTATCGAGCTGTGCGAAAATGATTTAGCAAACTGGGACACGCTGAACTTTGAGACGGCGCCAGTGTCCACGCTGGCAGAATTGCCGTTACGAGGTTGCGTTCATGCTGCACTGGTGATGGATGCTTCGAGGAGCCAATGAGGAATCGGAATGCGTACTGTACGCAAGAGTGCATTCTGTGCGACAGACACAAGATGGCGGGCCCGCCTCATGTGTCGTGGCGTCACTTTGTGCCACTGTCACGCATATTCGTGGGTACACATGATCCAGACTTGGGTAGCGCTAAGGCCCGTGGTGAGTTCCACGATGATGATGAGGTGTATGGAGTCACATAGGATGAGTAAGTAGCCAGGGGACCGAGTTCAATCTCATCACTCTCCGGATCCAGACAGCAAGAGAATCGTTTGTTGTTTCTACCAACACCACGACCTAACTGCATTATTGGCAATAATTCATTGCATGACCTCGTACACTATGGACTCGCGCTCTGAGTCAGAGTCTGACGAAGTTGAGACCCTGGGGTCTTAGCTCAGCTGACGGTGTGATAAAAGTCCACAACCACGAAGCTTACGTCACCTGCGGCATGCGACTTGGACCAATCAGCACTTTATCACTGTCCACGTAGGCTTCTTCATTATCATAACACGATGCACAAAACTGAGATATGATCGATTCACGGTAGCTAGCGTCTCCATATCTGGTCTCTAAATGACCTTCTTTTGCAATTTTAGTGCTGGGATCTGTGTCCAGATGGCTACATTTGGTGTGCCTTGCCGAGATTTAGGGTCACATCAATCTGTGACGAAGGCTTTGGCTGGTTTGGAGCGCCCGCTATGTACAACGACGACCATGTCGCCGGGTGGAAGAAGGTTGTGGACCGTGTGCACGCCAAGGGCGGCAAGATCTTTTTGCAAATGTGGCACATGGGACGGCAAGCGTACCCCGGTTTTAACCCGCGCAACGAGTGTGTCGCGCCGTCGGCGCTCCGTCTGGAAGTCGGTCGACTGCGTGACACCAATGGTGAGCACGCCGACTACGTGACGCCGCGTGCATTGGAGACGGATGAGATCCCTCGTGTTGTGGAAGACTATCGCAAGAGCGCTGTGCTCGCGAAGAAGGCTGGTTTCGATGGTGATGAAATCCACGGAGCGAACGGCTACCTCGTTGACTTGTTCCTGCAGTCGTCAACCAACCAGCGCACAGACCAGTATGGAGGTAGCATTGAGAACCGTGCGCGCTTTTTGCTTGAGGTTGTTGAAGCACTGAAGACCGTGTGGCTATCGCGTCGTATCGGTGTGCGCCTCTCGCCAAACGGGGGCTTCGTTGGCATGGGCAGTCCGGACAACTACGAGCAGTTCATGTACACGATTGAGCAGCTCGGCAAGCATGACCTGGGCTATCTGGCCATTCTCGATGGTTACGGCTTCGGTTACCACGAGCATGCGCTGCGTGGCTCCCTTCCGACCATGCTGCATGGCAAGAGCCAGCTCATCACAGCTTTTGACGCCAAGAAGGCCTTTAAAGGAACAGTCATTGCCAACAACAGCTACACGCGCGACACGGCTGAGGGCGCTGTGCGTAGTGGTGCTGCAGATGCTGTCGGTTTTGGTCGTGCCTTCATTTCGAACCCGGACTTGGCGGAGCGTTTCCAGAATGACTGGCCACTGAACTAGCACCCACCGCACTCAGTGTACTGGGACCCTTTCTTGGGTGCTACGGGGGCTGCTGCGACTTCCCATCGTACGATGAAAGCCAAAAGGATAAGACCGCCGCAGCTTCTAACCTTTGAACACCAAGACGAAGTGCAAACCACTTGTGCGGCACCGAATATTCATTAACAGCGTTGCTACTATTACGTCTACTAGTGTGTAGAGTGTAGGAAATTGGTCCAGTGCTCAGAGCACCATACCGTAACACAATCCCAACTTCTTAACGGGATCATGGAGCACTCCTCCAGTTTGCAAGTGTTGTCTTCTACACGTAGTCCAGTATATAGCTATATAGCTAAGTACTCTCAAGAGACCGAGTCTCCGTGAGGGGCTACCGTGGTGAGTTTTCTTTTTCGTTCTTTCATAGATGTCAGGATCCGCTGCGTTCCACAATCTTCCCTTTCATCATCAGATCTTCACCAATCTCACTGATCTCCCATTCTCACCCTCATCATCATCACCACCACTCTTGGCACAGAGCAGTGAGTCTCTGGCCACGCTGCTCGATGCGCGACAAGAGTTCAGGAGATGCGCTCTTATCCATACGGACACTCATCACAGATGAGTGCGGCTGGCATTCAGTTAACTACCTTCGGATCACGTCTAACAGGTATAATCTCTTCGGTTCATCTGTTTCTTTCTTATCTTCTTATACATTAGTTCAAAGATACTATCCCATATCGCAATCTGTGACGTGTACGCCACTCAACTCAGGAAGGAATGCAGGTGCAAACCGTCCTGAGTGCTGGTCGCAATGGTGCAGAGAAGCCATTCGATTGGAATCAACTTCATTATGAAGCTGATTGCGGCGAGACTACAGTCCAATACAGTGTGTACACTGTACGGTACTCGAGTGCTCTGCAACCGATGTCTGCCCTTGCTGCAAGTCGCCTACTAAACGCCTCAAGACGTTTGTGAGGCTGCCGCGGTTGCCTCATCCACTGAGACACTCTCGGCCCCAATCCTCCCATCACCTGCGGCGCCTGCGTGCTGTGGTCGGCAGCCGTAGCCTCAATGCGCTCAAGCTTGGCCGTCGCTCTCATTCTTCAATTTTCAACTTCATCATGAGCACCCCAGGACCGATCACGTGCAAGGCAGCTGTGTGCTGGAACGCCAAGGAGGACTACGTCCTCGAAGATGTCATCGTGGCGCCACCACGTGAAGGCGAAGTGCGTATCCGCATCGTCGCCACGGGTGTCTGCCACACGGACGAGTACACGCGCTCGGGTGCGGATCCAGAAGGCATCTTCCCGTGCATCATGGGACACGAAGGTGCCGGTATCGTCGAGAGCGTCGGTCCAAACGTCACGAGCGTCAAGGTGGGCGACCATGTTGTGCCGTGCTACACGCCGCAGTGCCGTAACTGCAAGTTCTGGTAAGTTATTCGGTTGTTTCTCCACACGTACACATTCCTGACTCAATCCCCAACTACAGCAAGTCGGACAAGACCAACCTCTGCTCGATCATTCGCTCGACGCAGGGCCGTGGCCTCATGCCGGACGGCACCTCGCGCTTTACGTGCCAGCGCAACGGCGAGGTGAGTCTTACCCAACAGACAACTTGTCAGATGCAGAAGCACTGATCGTATTCAATGCCATCAAGACGCTCTTCCACTTCATGGGCACGTCGACGTTCTCTGAGTACACGGTTCTGCCAGAGATCTCGGTGGCTAAGGTTGACGAGTCGGCGCCACTTGACAAGGTCTGCCTTCTTGGTTGCGGTATCACGACGGGCTACGGTGCCGTGATGAACACGATGAAGGTTGAGGCCGGTTCGACTGTTGCTGTTTTCGGTCTCGGTGCTGTTGGTTTGGCGGCTGTGATGGGCGCCAAGGTCGCGGGTGCGCGTCGCATTATTGCTGTCGATATCAACGCCAAGAAGTTCCCAATTGCTATGGAATTCGGTGCGACTGAGTGCGTGAACCCACTTGACCACAAGGACAAGCCGATCCAGCAGGTGCTGATTGAGATGACCGAGGAGGAAGGTTTTGGTGGTCTTGACTACACGTTCGAGTGCATCGGTCTCGCGTCGACGATGCGTGCAGCCATCGAGGCATGCCACAAGGGCTGGGGTCAATCGTGCATTATTGGTGTGGCTGCTGCCGGCGTGGAGATTGCGACGCGTCCATTCCAGCTCGTGACAGGTCGTCGTTGGGCCGGTAGTGCCTTTGGTGGCTACAAGAGCCGCGACGGCGTGCCCGCGCTTGTTGACCAGTACATGAAGAAGGAGCTCAAGGTCGATGAGTTCATCACGCACAAGTTCACGCTGGAGCAGATCAACGAGGCGTTCCACGCCATGCACAAGGGAGACGTACGTACTCGAGCTAGCTGGTCCACTGATGGCGTCGGACTGACGTTTGATTCTTTGTTTGCTTGGGATATGCAGTGTATTCGCGCTATTGTTTACTTCGGCGATGTCCCAACCGAGTAATGGAGTCAATGCAGGTCGGATCGAATCTCAAAGACGTAAAACCAGCATAATTAATCCCAGGAAACGTCTAGCTACTTCAGCTATGTGTTATCCAGACATTTCATAAGCTCGTCTGTCGGTTTGTCGTCACTTTAGACAATAAAGGACATGTGGCTCTCCAATGATGTGCTACTCTGTCTACTTCTCGTCAAGTTAATTCGCAGATTTCCAGTGGAGCTTACGCTGTACTAAATCTGGAGTTCAATAGACAAAATCGCTCCGTTTGGAGAAAGCAGGTTGTGGTACAGAAGGTGGAGAGCATGAACGTCGTGGGTATTCAAGCAGTACGAGTATGCGATGACCGGCCATCATCACGAAATCCTCTGTCTACCTCGCCAATGATGCATCGACTGTGGTGGCTTCTGATCGCACTGCTCCACTCCGTCAATCTCGTCTACTACACGGTTGTGGCTGCTCTTTACCGCCAGCTTCCTTCGACAAACCTTCGCTTTCAACTGGACACTTACGGCATCGGCATCGCCAACTCGGAGTACATGAATATCGCCGTTATTCACGCGATTTTTGCAGTTATCCATGGCATTCTATTGATCACAATGTTATCTTGCTCGATTATGAATCGTCGCCTCGTGTATCGCCCACAATCCGAGATCGTGTTCGAGAACAGGGCAATCAACGCCGTCCAAAGTTGCTTTAGATGCTTCGATAGTAAGCGGATTAACTCCATATCTTCGACAATTTCACGAGGGAGCAGCGCCATTTTCAGCAGAGATGGATTACTCGGCGTGAATAGCAGATACTTTGATGATGTCCACGTCGTTCGGGAGCTTGTAGAAACATGCCTCCAGACCATCCAAGCATTCCGCATGACTCACCACCTTGCCCGCCGGTGGCTAATTCGGCTTTATGTCACGCTCTTGATACTTAATTGTTGGTCGACGCCAATACTTCACTACTTTTATTTTGAAAATGATGTCAAACGGCGCTTCCTCAGTCGAGTTAGTGATTTAGTTCTCGACGTATTCGCATCTGTTGGGGTTGCAGTTGTCATATTTTGTACCTATGCACCACAGTACAACGACCCACGCTTTGGTTTTCCGTTTGAGATTTGGTTTCACGATGAATGGTACACGAACATGCAACAAGAATTCCAGATGATGCTCATTGTATCGTGGAGTGACATGGTGAGCAGGGTGGTTTTAGGACTTGGACTCCTGCAGTGTATGGAGTCGATCAAAAGCATGTTGTCTGTGCCAAGTGGCCCGAAAAGGACAAGTATCCAACCTTTGAGTGTTGTTCTGCATCAACAACCCTGTACAAATTACAATCAATGGGATAGGATTACCATCATGGACCAAAGCGGTGTAAGACGAGACCATCTTCGACGGTATATCGGAGCGGTTGCGCGCATATTGTTTGTCATCTGGGGGATTTTTATTTTGATGGTTCATGTCGTAGCTGAGCTGCGGCATGAATTCGTCTCATTGGAGATTCCATGTGCGTTACAGCTTCGACCTTGGTTTGTGTGGATGCCAGCGTGCTCTCTGGTTGAGTTGAACTGTCGTCGCCAGCCGTTCAATGGTGGCAATGCTGTTGTCATGGCCGACGCGTGGAACACTTTTTCCTATGGTTCTATAGCTCGTTTGGTAATTCGACATTGCCCACATCTCGTGATGCCCAGCACATTTCAAAAGCTGTATCGAATCAATAGTTTAAAGATTTACAACTGTACAATATCATCGTGGACCGAAGTTGCAGCAGTCAGTGCACGTGCCCACCAAGAACTCCGTGTGATTTTTCTCATCCGAACCCAGTTTATGGATGGGACATTGCCAGCAGACTTACTTGACCCAGTGCTGCCTACATTACTTGGCAGCATAATAACAAGCGCGACAAATCTCAGAACTTTGCCAGAAACACTCGATGAAACGTGGCATTCTGGGATGAGGCTCACTTTCGAGCTATCAGAGTTGACAGAGATCTCATCACCTCTGATTCGCCTCACTCCAGCTGTGATTTCACTCTCCGGTAGTCTAATTCAGTCTGTTTCAGCAGCAGTATTTGAGAACCCTGTTTTAGAGTGTATCATGCTTGCCTACACAAACGTCAGTCGCTTCCACGACATGTACGACACGTTAGAATGACGCAGCTACTAGCATATGCTACACAGGTATGCCGCTAATCGCGTCCTCGAGAGGCAACGGATAAAAAAATTTTGGACTCGGTTCGCAGTCCACGGCTCGTGCTGCGTACTCCAACTGGTTTCTGGTTGAAACATTCATGACACTGGCAACGTCCGCTTCAATATTTTCGAATAGAACGGACCTCTCTCCACTCAGAGTACGTTTCAGCTCACGGCAGTAGGGTGTATCGTGGGCGTTGAAGAATCCCTTGTTTAATTTGACCTCCAGCGTTATGAACGGCTCCATCCATGGCCAGAACGTTGATAAATTGGTTCCCCCAGCAAAAAACAAGTGCCAAAGAGGATGTGCTCTGTGGAAGCGGTCACCATCAGCTTCTTGTATGTGAAATCACTCTGCGGACTTTAAGAGTTGAGCTTTCGTATTCATTCCATGTAGGCTTCAAGATCAAGAACTGTGAGAGAACCAGCATCAATGGAAATCAGCCTGCACATCCAGGACAACCTTAGCAGCAGCTTCAGTTGATAATCGCTTAATACTTTGATCTCTACGGTGGTGCGTCGAAGCAAATGCAGCACTCAGCTCAAGTTGACTCATGAATTCTATGATGGGTTCTTGACTTCTCAACTGCCGGTTAAATAGAACTAGGGTGGCGGTTGCGATGAGCTAACTTGATGTGGTCCACATAACTTGAGGCAAACATTCACTCCTGCACGATGGTTGCACCTCATTAGCAATAAAACCTCTATTTCCATCCGCATGAAGACCCCCATGGGAAGCATCAGGCATCTCCATGACACTTGACGTGATGCTGGATGAGCTAAGCTGACAGCGCGTCAGTATGAGCGCGAACTCGACCACGTCTTCTTCCTGTGTGTAGAGCGATTGCTGGATAATTGAAACAGACGCCAGGTTGAGGTAGAAGACCCGAGAAAGGCCTCTTTTGCATCGAAGGCAGGAGCAGCTAATACAAGGACGAGTCGGTGGTGAAGGCTGTGTTTGAAATGCGTGGTGAACAAGTGATTCAACGAAAGTATTGCAGCACTGCACTGACTTTTGCTCGACGTCTTCATTTGAGGGGCCGCTGAAGTGTGAGCGGTGGAGCAGTACGAGATGATCTTCAAGCGTTTGGAAGTTTTGGTAGAGACGAAGAGAAGACAGTGTTTTCAGAGACGCTATCGCACAGCATTTATTGGTACTGCTTAGTATCTTCGTTAGAGGTTGGCTGGAGGTTGGTGAGCGTAGAGCAGATCACCGAAAATTACGTGTCACCACACAGCAGCGAATTATGAAGAAGAAGACTGAAGAGCTTTATTCTACAAAGATGATGCTCGTTTCAGAATCTACTTACATTGACGTCGGTGTACTGAAGTGGTACAAAAGGGTATCGAGGTTTCAAAATTCATCTCCAAACGCTTTCCTCCAAAGATAGGTTTCGACGGTGCAATGTCGGATGCGCGGCTTACTGTTCTTGGGCTTGACAATGCTGAGGGGACCGGAAGGTGTAGCCACACATCCCCAAATCATTCAAACCCCCAGTGGCAGATCCGATGGGCCAGTATATCTCGTCGGATGGTGCATTCTCTTTGCTCTGCATATGGTGAATGTTGTGTATTACTCCACGTGTGCACTATTTTACGTTGGAATCCGATTCTCCAATCTCTCCTTCCAGCTCAACATGTACGCCATCGGTATCGACAGCACCGAGTACGCCAAGATTGCCACCATTTTTGCGTTTCTCGCCTCCTTCCATGCGTACTTCCTTGCTGTGATGATTTTTGCTTCTATTCGCGATGGAATGCTTACCTACAGCGCAGCAACAACGATGCGAACGCTTTCTCGTGGTCAAAGGGTCTTATAGAATATCATTCCCCAAGCACCCCTCACATTGACATCAACATGAGTACTAAGCCGGCAAGTTATTCAGTGATTTCTCCTTTTATCAGCACGAGAGCGACAAAAGACAAGTTGGTTCAATTGATGGGATTCTGCGAAAATTCTCGGTTGGCTCAACGGATTATTTAGCAGCTGAGGCTCACCGTAAACATGATGATATGGCGGGTGCTGGCTTTGCAGAAGTCTGGATTTCCCAGAGGGAGCCAGAACACCTGAATTTCAAACCGTTTGGCTCGACCAAGGGCAACTCTTTCTTTACTCACTTGCGCCGCGTAGTCTCCAGTAATGGATGGATTGCCGTCGCATTGTGAAACGGTTGCCGCCGTTGTTGGCTGGTTTTGATCGCGTCTGAACTTTGTGCCCGCAAACGATCAGATCATGGGTACTGTCATTCGGCGACATTCGTTCAACAACTCAAGTCCCCCTATGCAAGTCTCGGTTGTGGTCATAACGTTCATTTTGGCTCTCGGTAACTGCTCAGCGGTTGATTCGGAACCCGAAGTGCTCGAGTCTCCATGTGTGAAGCGATGGAGAGAGCGTGGCAACCGTAAGCTTGAACGACCTCGCCTGGTTGAAAACGATACTAGTGAGCTCCACGTGGACCTCAATGTTCAAGTTGGTCGCTTCGAGAGCTCCTATGTTAGCTTCAACACTCGTACTTTCAATGGTGGGGTCCCAGGGCCCACCATCAAGGTCTGTCCCGGTGACAAACTCGTCGTACGACTGCGGAATGAACTCGGCGCAGGTGCAGCCAATGCCACGAATCTGCATTTGCATGGCCTTCACCTATCACCCGAAGGGTCCCAAGACAATGTGTTTACGAATGTGGCGCCGGGCGGAGAACGCGTGTATGAGTACCAAGTGGGAGAAGATCATCCGTCGGGCACGTTCTGGTATCATCCGCATGCGCACGGTTTTGTGAATGCGCAGTTGTCGGGTTTGATGGCGGGGGCGTTGGTCGTTGTGGACCGTCCGGACGACACACCGTCGGAGTTGGCTGATATGGACGAGCACGTGATGTTGCTTCAAGGTGTATGTGTTGACTGCATGTACCCGTATGATAATCTTGTGGAAGCTATCACGGACGACGTTCAGGGTGGTATGATGATGATAATGAATCGAATGAGCTCCAAAGGCCATATGGGCAACATGGGAGGTATGCGCAGTATGGGTGTGGGTCGTATGGGGCGTATGAGCCACAGCCACCGACGTACCCAAAGTGAAGGAGAGTTCCCCGTTGATCTCAAGGTTCACACTGACGCTCCACTTGGCGATGCGTCACTTTATCAAATGCTCGTGAATGGTAAACTCCTCCCTCAGTTTGATCTTGTTGCTGGCCAGTTCGCTCGCTTCCGATTCATCAATACGATGCCCAACAACAACGCCGAGATCGTCGCTCCAGGTTGTGAGATGCACACACTGGCCTATGATGGTGTCTATCTCAAGGCGCCGGTGGCACGCAATGTCCTTGTTATTCCTTCTGGCGGCCGAGCAGACATCGCGATCAAGTGCACCAAGAGCGGATCATATCATATCAAAACCGACGCAAGTTCTGAGCGAAGTGAGCTGCTCGGACCTCAGAACCACTTCCGTGCTCCGTCTCAGAATATCGCATCTCTACGTGTGGTAGATGGAGAAAGCGAAGAGATGGAACTCCCGTCTTCTCTACCTGCCCTCCCAGCGTATATGAAAGCCTCACCGAGCTCACTGAGCCCGTTCACAACGACAACAGTACGATACGAGTTCT
>KE464297.1:0-18673 GCA_000387445.2 Pythium aphanidermatum DAOM BR444 | reverse complement strand
CCGGAAAGCCAACGCCTTCGGTGCCTGCTGACAAGCCAACGCCTTCGGTGCCTGCTGACAAGCCAACGCCTTCGGTGCCTGCTGGTAAGCCAACGCCATGTCCATCGACGCCTTCTGACGCCAAGCAGACTCCCCCACCTGTCAACCCGGACACGCCAGCGACTGTGAAGCCAGTTGAGCCAACTGAGACCCCAGCTCTTGTGCCAACGGGACAGAAGACCCCGGTTCCTGGCGATGAAGACTCGGATGATGAGACTCCAGTTCCTCCGTCGGTTGATAGTAAGCCAACGCCAGCTCCTTCGACCCCTGCTGGCAAGCCAACTCCTGCTCCATCGACTCCTGCCGGCAAGCCGACGCCATCGGCTCCAGCTGACGATGACTCGTACGACGACGAGACGCCTGTCCCATCGTCGGGTGCTGGTAAGCCAACGCCAGCGCCAACGATGATTGCGGGTAAGCCGACACCAGCTCCATCGACGATCGCTGGTAAGCCAACTCCTGCCCCAACCAACAGCAACGGTGACGAGACCCCAGCTCCGACCAAGAAGCACAAGCTCTGCCACTAAGCAGAGGGGGCTGTACATACTCGATCGAAAGATAGATCGACCGCCATGGTTCAGTACCAGAGCGTAGTTTTGTCTGGAGAACGACAGTTTTGAGATTCTAACTCGGTCGTTTGCTCGCGTCCTGCGATTACATGAAGTCCAAACGTATGATCGCTGTTCGATTAAACTGCATAATTGATATCCATCATCACCAATCCACAGCAAGGCTTAAGCACCTAATGGTCTGGTGTTGTTGGTCACAGAACGAGGCAGCGTCACGATATGGGCCACGTTATGATGCACTTGGGCTTCAATAGGGCCCTTGAACACTTCACCATCCACGCAAATGAGGTCGTCTTCACGCTTCGGGACAATCTTGTACGCCCTGTTAACCATAAAACAGCCATATGAACAACGTCCTCTCCACCCACGACAGCCTTCCACGCCTTACCGAGTCTTGACGAACTGAAGTGCGTCGTTATCAACGTGTTTGCCTTCTTCAATCCCCAAGAAACAGCTAATGAGTTCTTTGCGTGAATGACTTCCGTCCAGATAGACGATGTAATTGTAGCCATCGTTGAGTCCAGCACCAGGAGCGATTAGTGCGTCTGACGCAGCATGGGTGACGTTCATGGCCCACACAATCTGGAATTCGCCCTCAATTTTCTTCCACTTGGCCTTGCTGCCGTCTGGTGCATCGGCTCCATCGCTAAGGTTCTCGAAGAGATCGAAGCCTGGACGCTTGTCGCCCTCGACGGCATCGTGCGGCTCTGGCAGCGTCTCGGCTGTTGGGTCTTCTTCGAGGTACCATACTTCACCTTCGTATCGTTTCTTGCTGAAGAAAAGCTGCTGGATTGTCGTCACTGTAAAGCGTGCGCCTCCCAGAGCACGCAGCTTCTCCGACTCGACGTCGACGTCGGCGATGAAGGCCCATTCAGTGGACAAGAACGAGTACATCGACCCGCCGTGAGGGTTCCGTACCGCTGTGAGGTCGAGCGGATGAGCGATTCCCTTCGCCAACACATAGGCAGCACTGCCTGGCTTGAACCGCTCTCCAAGATCGTGCATGAGTGACGCAAACAGCCCGTTGCCCGAGCCACCCGGGATGATACCAAGTGGCTGGCGGATGGCGTCCTTCCAGTCGGCTCGCTTCATCAATCCCTGGAAAACTGCACTCATCTCTCTCGTTAGAGTCTACCCACTCCATCTTTTCTCCTCGTCGTGACTTACTCTCACACAGACTGCCATCACCACCCACCGTCACGACGGCGTCGTACACGCCAAGTGGCAACGTCTCGGCGATCTCCACGCCATGAGCCGCACGCTCCGTGAGCTTGACCTCCGTGTCCACACACGCGTACTTGAGCAGTGGCGCGACCTTGGACTCGAACGTCTGCACGCCTTTACCAGCGCCTCCGACAGGGTTAATGATGACCAAGAACCGGCGGTTGGGACGCTGGACTGGCTCCAGCTCTTCCACAGTCGTAGCCCGCGCCACTTCGTCATGCGATCGCGGGTCTGCGAGGTAGTTGACCCACGTCGTGAGCATTATGAGCTCCGCCATCTCACTGCCTGGGAACCGGAAGAGCCACTCGCGCACATGCCGCTTCTTGAGCTTCCCGGGCCGCGCGCGCTTGGGTGGGAACGCGAACAGCGCGAAGACGTACGTCTTGGAGGCTGCTACACTGGCAGGGTCAATGGGCACAGCCAGGTGGTCGCCGTCCTCGTTCAGGATGTGCGCGCCGAGGACGTCCTGCCACGCGACGTGCTCGGTCGTGCCCTTGTCGGCAGCCGCGACTGTGAGACGGTCGAGTGCGAACTCGAGCTGGACCTCCCGTACGCGAGGGATCCACATGGTCTTGGCCGAGCGATGCTCGTGCTTGAGCGACATGGCCCGCAGCAGGCGCGCCGGCGTGGAGGCGGAGGGCTCGGTCGCCATGTTCCGCCGTGTCTTCTGGTGTGGTTGTGGGAGCAGGTTGGAAGGGTAAGAGCAGAATGATGGGCGCCGATTACGCTCTCTGGTTGGTTCGATATTCTTAGAAATAATGTTTTCTCATATTTGATGAGGATTGACTATACAAGAAAAAAGTTAAATTTATAAAAAACATTAAGGAAATGTCGCAACAAGACAGGGAATCGTCCCATTGTGAAAGCACGTAACCGGGTACTCGAAGCAGCCAATCAGGAGGCACCGTGAGATGGGGGCTAGTCACACTCCGAACTGCAATGCCGGTACGTACAGTAGTGGATAATCGTGTTTTTTAGGGGTATATTACGAGATAAAGTACCGTGTACGGAAATGTATAACTCAATAGGTCGGAGTGGTGGTCGTTTCACTTTTGGAAGTTGCCCCTCCAGGAAACCGCCCGGCAACATGGCGACGAGCTCTCGTGACGGCGTCTATATGCATCTGTAGGGCCACTACGCGACCCAAGAATAGCCTTCAGAGCGTGTGCCTCGAAGGGGTGGCGTCGGCGACGCCCGCGCGTCGCGTGAGTGGCCGCAGTCTTCTTGTGAGGGGCGTTGGAAGCAGACGAAGATGACCGAGGGGGGTGCGACACGAGACGCGAGGCGAGTGACTCGGAAGAAGACATCGCAGCACAGATCGATCTGACGGAAGCCATCGACCCGGCTGTGCTGCCTGTGCTCCTGCCGACGCTGGGGCGCCGCGTGTCATTTGCTGATGTGACCAACGCGATCAAACTGACGGAGATGTTGGCGGCGGCAGCAGCCGTCTCGCCAGGCGGCGAACGCGGCTCGGTTGTGGTACCAGGCGATATCAGTGCTTTCGAAGAACTGAGCTCACGTGTCAAGACGTCGATGCTGGAGCGGTACTCGTCCATGGACACGAGCAACTTGGAGTCGCTGTTGAGTGGAGGCCTCGATCGGTTCTATGGGAAGTACCGAAACGCCTGGAAAAAGCACAACTTGAGCTTTCCCACACCCGAGATCACATTCGATGAGCTCAGCTATGCCGTGCGGGTAAGCACGGGGCCGTCAGCCACAAGGAACTCGGTCGGTGGCTTCTTTCGTACGCTCGTCAAGCCCTGGAACAAACTCCACACGATTAAGAAGCAGATTCTGCACCCCATGTCAGGCACAATCAGACCAGGGACTATGACACTTTTGTTAGCGAACCCTGGGGCAGGCAAATCGACGTTTCTCAAAGCATTGGCGGGAAAGTTGAAGAAATCAGGGCCACGACGCACGCTCAAAGGGAAAATCACGTACAGTGGACTAACAGCTGATGAGATTCAGATATCCAAACTTGTTGGGCTGGTGGATCAGACTGACAACCATTTGCCAACGCTGACAGTGCGCGAAACAATCCAGTTTGCTGACCGCTGTTTGAACGGCCCACCGGAAAATCAGCCAGAGAAGCTCCGTGAAGTCGCTCGTCTCCGAACGGATTTGTGTCTTCACATTCTGGGGCTCACCAAATGTGCGGACACAGTCGTCGGCGATGCGCTCCTCCGTGGAGTCAGTGGTGGTGAGCGCAAACGTGTGACGCTCGGAGAAATGCTAGTCGGTGGACAAAGTGTCTTCCTGTGCGATGAAGTCAGTACGGGCCTCGACTCGGCGGCGACGTTTGATATCATGAAGTCATTGCGGAGCTGGACTCGAACGCTCGGTGGTTCAGCTATCGTTGCACTTCTTCAGCCTCCACCTGAAGTTGTCGATCTATTTGACGATGTGATTATCTTAACTGAAGGCCGGCTTGTGTATCATGGCCCGACGAAAGACATGCTTCCGTACTTCCGAGGACTCGGTTTTGCGTGTCCTACGAGAGTGGACGCTGCGGAGTTTGTTGTCGACGTTGTTTGCGGCCGAGGCGCTCAGTACTTGATTCCGCGCGAACCATCCTCAGACGTAACGGACAGGAAACCCCCCAGACGGGCAGAGCAATTCGAGGAGGCGTTCCGAAGCTCTGAAATTCACAAGAAAGTCATGGCAGCTATTGAATATCAGAAGAAACATGATGGCAAGGTTACCAACGAAAAAGCCCTCGCTTCCGTGCGTCATTTAATCTCAACCAAGAACGAACGGCCATACGGATCCGGCTTCATCGATAGCACGCTCCTCGTGCTTGCTCGGCAGAAGAAAATTTGGCTTCGTGATCGTGCCCTCATTTACGGCAAGTTCGCCGAAGCTCTTTTGGTTGGTTTGCTCCTTGGTATTATTTACCTGAATGCTCCCAAAAAGCTGTACTTGCGCATGGTGTTCTTCTCAGCTGCGATATTTCAGCGCCAAGCCTGGCAGCAGATTACCATTTCGTTTCAGGTTCGGCCAATTTTCTACAAGCAGCGCTCCCGTAATTTCTTTCGCACTCTTGCTTACACAATAGCGGAATCGATCGTACAGATCCCGCTCAATGTGTCGGTTTCGTTCCTGCTCTGTATTATTTTCTACTTCATGAGTGGGCTCACGCGATCGGCATCAACGTTCTTCACCTTCTATGCAATTATTGTGAGCTTTCAGCATGCAGTTGCTGCGTACTTCAACATGCTAGGTTCCGTCTCACCTAGTATCACGGTGGCTCAGGCGTTGGCTTCGCTTTCCACGAGCTTCTTCTTACTGTTTTCGGGTAACATCATCTTGCCCCAGCTCATCCCTCACTACTGGAAGTGGATGTTTTGGTTCAACCCGATTGCTTGGGCTCTTCGTGCCCTGATGCTGAATGAGTTCCACGCCAAACGGTACACTGAGACTGAACGACAAGAAATGCTCGATAAATTTCAGATCACACAAGGAAAAGAGTTCGTTTGGATCGGCATTCTGGTGCTGCTTGCCTACTACGTTCTCTTCACCCTTCTGAACACCGCGGCTCTACGCTTTCTTCGATACGAGTTACAATCCACTGCCGGTATATCCCAAGGTACTGTGAACGACTCGTACTCGTCGGCTGAAGAGAACATATCCGCAGACAAAGGTGAGGAAGCTGACAGACCTTCAAGTGGGAAAACAGTGGACGGCCAAGTGGTGGTGGAATCTACCAAGAGTGAAGGCCTCAAGTTCATCCCTGCGTACCTTGTAGTTCGCAACTTGGAATATTTCGTGCCCGACCCCTCCAAGCCTAGTGAACAGCTCCAACTTCTTCATGGAATCACTGCATACTTCACTCCAGGTCAGATAACCGCTTTGATGGGCTCTAGTGGTGCAGGCAAGACTACATTCATGGATGTCCTTGCGGGGCGTAAGACTGGCGGTGTCATCAAGGGCGATATTTTGGTCAATGGGGAGCCGAAAGACCCACAGACCTTTAGCCGCATCGCCGGCTATTGCGAGCAGATGGATATTCATTCTGGCGGAGCTACTATCCAAGAAGCTCTCGAATTCTCAGCACGATTACGACTTCCTGCATCTACCACAACGCAAGAGCGGACCGCAATGGTCCAGTCAACAATGGATCTACTCGAACTCCACGATTTAGCTCAAGAGCTTGTTCGCAACTGTTCAATTGAGCAAAAGAAACGAATTACGATCGGTGTTGAAGTTGTTGCGAACCCCAGCATCCTGTTTTTGGACGAGCCAACTAGTGGACTCGATGCCCGTGCAGCTTCCATTGTGATGCGTGGAGTGCGGTCCATCGCCAAGCGAACTGGTCGGACCGTACTTTGTACAATTCACCAGCCAAGTATGGCAATTTTCGAGCTATTTGACTCTTTGCTGCTGTTGCAAAAGGGTGGCTATACAGCGTTCTTTGGTGAACTCGGCGAAGGGTCCAAGAACCTCACGGAGTACTTGGTATCAATTCCAGGCACCCCAGCTATGCCTGATGGCTACAACCCAGCCACATACATGCTCGAAGTGATCGGGGCTGGCATTGGTCGCCAGGCAAAGGATTACTCAGTTGAGTATGCGAACAGTACACTTCGTGCTGAGAACAAAGTGCGGGCGGACGCGGTCGCTGAAGGAAAGGGCTTTGAGATGGTCAAGTTCTCCTCTCAGAAGCTTACTCCCATCGCGACAGGTTTCAGCGTGCAATTTTTCGCGTGCGCTCGTAAGATGCGATACACTTATTGGCGGAATCCACAGTACAACTTGGTGCGCATCATCGCGTTTCCAGTGTATGCGACGATTTTCGGAACTACCTTCTACCAACTCAAGGAAGACACGCAAGCTACTGTCAACTCGCATGTGGGCCTCATGTACAACACGCTCGATTTCATCGGTGTGATCAACCTCATGACTGTGCTCGACACGATTACAAACGAGAGAGCGGTTTACTACCGGGAACGCATGTCCAACTACTACGGGCCTCTACCGTACTCTCTGTCGCTGTTCCTGGCCGAGATCCCGTACCTCCTTTTCACTTCTTTCACGTTCATGAATGCCGAGTACTGGCTCGTGGGCTGGGAGGCTAACGGTCAAGACTTCTTCTCGTTCTGGTTTGTTTTCTATCTTCACGTGTCGATCGCTACCAGCGCGGGTCAGTTCATGGCTGTTCTGATGCCCAACATCAAGGTCGCGAACGTGGCGGTGGGCGCGCTGTCGGTGTTCTTTAATCTCTTTTCTGGCTTTCTGATGCCTCACATCGATATGCGAGAGTTTTACAAGTGGATTCGCTACCTGGTGCCCACGAACTACTCCCTCGAAACGCTTGTAGGCATCGAATTGGGTCGTTGTGACCGAGGGGACAACCATGGATGTGCATACGTGAGCATGCCCAATATTGGAGGCGTCGCTCAACCGAAGATTAGGCTGACAGACTTCGTGTACAAGTTCTACGGTTTCAGATACGAAGATCGTGGCTCGAACATTGGCATACTCGTCGGCTACTGGGTGCTGCTGCAAGTGTTCATCTACCTGACGCTGCGCTTTGTCAGTCACCTTAAGCGTTAGCCTCCCCACCTTTGACACTGTCTAGGAACCTTGTATATTTCCATTGCATATTTTAATCATCCACGTTACTCTCCTAGAGTTCGAGATCGCCGTGCGAACGCCTAAGCAAGCTACATGACAGACGTGAGGATACCTCGCTCTCGGGAAGTGGGTGTATAAATAAGGACTTACACTACATCCGCCTGCTCTCCAGTCTTGCACCCCGCGAGTTCTACCTCTCCCACCGCCTTCAAGTCAATCTCCCCGGTCTCCTTGAAGTCGATCTCTTCCGAGGCCTTCTGTCCTTCACGTTCCACCTTATCGTAGCCCTTCCCACGCGGATAGATGCAGAAGAGTGCGAGCTGCACACCACCAATGCAGAGGTTGACCAGGTTGGGCAGGATGACGATCATATCATCGAGGATGAAGCCGTACGTGAGCCAGAGGAGACTGTTGACGAGCCCCGCGACAATCATCCCGAACGGCAGCAGCTCTGTGCTCTTCTTCTTGATTACTTCCTTCAACAGCACAAGCGGCGAGCCGAACATGACAGCACACACGCCGATCGCGATGTATCCGACGTGCTGCTGCACGCGGGTACGTGGCTCGTACGAGAACACGGGGTAGAGCGCCACGAGGAAGAGCGCGAGGCATGTCACGAGCAGAGCCCGTTGCACAGCACGCTTGTCCACAGCGAACTGATAATACACGGCCATGTAGAACGTCGAGAAGCCGATGCCGACTGCATTGGTGGCGAGTAAGGGGAAGTAGTCGCGTGCCAAAAAGCCGTAGAGAGACCAGAGCACGCAGTTGCCGAACATGGACGTAAGCGGCAGCAGCGGCATCTTGCCCGTGGTCTTGTTGGCGCGCACTTGGCGGATGTCAGGGTAAAGACTCGCGAAGAGGTAGCACGCCGCCATGGACGCGCCGGCCTGGACAGTCTGCACGAGTGCCTGCGCCACCATGACGATTCCCAGCTGCAGCTCTTCAACTAGGACGAAGTAGCGCACTGGAGACGCCGTGATCAGATGCACAGAAAGAGGCGCAGGCAGAGAGGAGGGTCAGTGGTGCCACGGACGAAGCAGGGATGAGCTGAGCCACGCGCGGCGGAATGCGACGCCTCCAGCTCGCAGCCGTTATCGCTGGTGCCTTTGTTAGATGAACGCATTCCCATGGGTGTAACCAGCTCACCTGACATGCGTAACCAATGAACTGACTCGTGCCAGAAAATCGCGATAATATCCAGACTAGACATAACCGGTCTTAAGAGAAGCTAGGCTTGGTACGGTGTACCGTATCGCAGACGGTTTTAGTCGAAGCTACTGATAGCTACAGTGTTTCGTGCGAAGATGGAACACTGTAAAAGGTGGCCTGCGTCAACACAGGACGAAGTGGATGCGTGGATTGACTGCGTGACAGCGACGCGCACGGGGACCACCGCTTCGACCGTCTCAGGACGCTCCGTTAACTGCCGCACGTCGCAGTTTCCCAGAAGCTCGCGATGTTGAAACTGGTGATTGTTATCATGCGGCATGTGCAGATTTATCAATGTCGTTTTAGTGTACTATGTTCTCCCCTGTCGGTATGCTTATGGGGGCTAATATATATGGTGTCGCTGTACGCGACTAAAATCGCCGCATGTGGATGAGGCCGCCATTCCGATGGGCGGCTGGCGGTGGCTCTGCTTAAGCGTAGTGGCGCGGAGAATAATTCGCTAGTCACATACGACGTGGTTGCAGCGTTGCGAGTGAGCTCGTTCGGCTGAGGGTTGCACCAACGATCGACTCGTTCCAGCGAGGCGCAGGCTTGGTGAGGGGGAGGGGGAGGGAGCGCGAGGCGAGACTCAGGTCGTCGCCAAAGGCGTCGTCAACCTCCATTGCGGTAGGGATCAATGGGTAGTCGCATGTGGTCTGCACAGCTTGCTGGCGCATGAGCACAGGGTGGGGCAGCGCGTCGTCGAAAGGGTCTTCCTCCAGGAAGCGTTGGGCCTCGGGGCTGAGTGGAATTGCGATCGATGCTGGGCCAGGCGACTGGCAAGACGGACATCCTTCAGCGCAGATGCAACACCCATAAGCGAGCGGATCCTCCGAGCCGAGCGTGCGCTTGCTTTTCTTGGTGTCAAACAAGGTGCTCTTGGCGGCTGTTGGTTGGACGCTGCGCACGTGAGTCATTTCCGCCCAGCTGCGCTTGCGCACCAGACTGAGCGACGGCGGCGGTGGTAGCGTCGCGGCCGAGATCATCAGGTTCATGGCATTCGACATGTTGGGTAGTGGTGGTTGTGGCGCAGTGGAATTTGAGGAATGAGCTGTCGGGGTGTCGGACGATGGTCAAGAGATCTGGATGAGTTTCGTCGGGTGACTCACGGCGCTTGAGTTGTTGGATTTTCCGACCGAGTTTTTCCCACGAGTCGGCTTGTTGGAAAACGGGCCAGAGAAAAAAGTCGCTGGCTGGATCAGACGCCCGCGACAAAGACCAACACCCAGCGCATAAAAAATCGGCCATCTGGATTTTTCGTTCTTGCCTTAACCTGTCCAAACAAATTTTCATCACGCTCCTCCACGCATTCCTGACCGAGAACCGTATCATCTACCTCTCAAACAACATACCCTTTTATTTCTAGATTTGTTAGACCACTTTGCAACGACCTTCACTCCACCGATCCAGGACCAGCATTCTCCGAATGGGATGACATGCATTCTCCCATGCTCCCATGCGTGTCTCTGAGATCGCGGTGTTGACGTCATGGAGAAGGGCTCGCCATGGCTGTCCAGCCACAAGCAACATGTCGGATCACAGAAGAACTCTCGGTGCCGTAGTCGACGTATCAGGCTTTCTGTATCATATGAGGGTTACGTGATGCGCTCGAGCGCTGTCATGGCGTCTTGGATACTGGCGCGGATCGTGCCATCGCACGACTCGACTTGAGTGCACAGGCGCAGCAACCGACACGAGTCTCGTGCCTGTTGCCGGTGCGTAGCGTGCGCAGCTTCAAGCTCGACGACTTGTGCGTGCAGAGACCGACACTTGGCCTCGGCCGAGTCGAAATAGTGGCGCAAGAACGTCTCCATGGCGCGTTTCTCCACCAGGAGCTGGGCAATACGCGTCTGCATGTCCACAGGCAGCGTCTTGAGAGAGAGATCATGGCTCGCTCGAGTGGCTGCGTCAACCTGAGTCCTCAGTTGCTCCTTAAGGTCGTCGAGCTGTAGGCGCAGCTGTCGGTTCTCACTCTCGGCAGCACTGAGTTGGTTCTGAACCCGAGCCTCACGATGACTCTGATCGTGCTGCTGCTCCTCGAGCTGTTTGTTCCTGAGCTCGAGCTCGGGTTGCTTGAGTCGCCATTGGTCTTCAACGCGGCGAAGCGTCTCGATCTGGGACTCGAGACTGGACTTTTCGTGGGTGAACCGGCGAACCTCTGCACACTGGTTCTCTAGCTGTTGGCGGAGCTCCTTCACCTCCCTGTTCAGCTCGACCCAGTCACAAGTCTTCGAAGTCATCTGCTTGTGCAGTTGGAGCTTCTCTTCGTTCGCATCTGCCAGCGCCTCCTGCAGCTTGGTGTCAAACAAGGTTTGGGCTGTGGCAAGTTCATCGCGCAGAGCATCCGCTTGTTGCGTCATCTCGTCGACCTGCCGTTGAAGCACCAACGCCTCTGCCTGGACGGCATCCAGTTCATTGGTCTTGGTCGTGAGCTGGTCCAGGAGGTTCGCTTTCTCACCATGTAGCCCTTCGATAACTTTCGCCTTCGCCTCAACATTGAGAGTGAGCACTTCGACACGATTCTGTTGGTTCTCGATATCTGCGTGAAGCGATGAGAGCTGTTTCTTGTGCTCCTCGCGTAGGTCGCTTTCAGCCTCTCGGGCTTTCTCCTTGGCTTCTGCGAGCTGCTCCTTGAGCTGAGCGATACGCTCTTCGAGTTGCTTCGTGACAGCACTCGTCGAATCTCCACGACGTTCCGCAGCCTGCTTGTGGGCAGCCACTTCAGCGCTCAGCTCGTCGTTTTCGGATTGCAAGCTCGCGAGATCTTCTCGTAGGAGAGTCAACTGCACTGTCTGGGCCTCGCACTGCACCGTCAACGCCTCGAGTTGCTCTTTCATGTGCGCCTCGTGCTCGAGCTTCTTCTGCCACTCACTCTGCGGTAGCACGTGGTTGCCACTGCGAACCTTGACGAGCTCGTCGCGGAGTGCGGCCATTTGTTGTAGGAGTACGCGCTCGTTCTCATCTGCATTCTGGAGCTTCGTCTCCATTTCTACCACGCGATCTTCGAGAACTCGGCGCTCGAGAGCTTCGAAACTCTCCATCTCGACGCGCTCGTTCTTGATCTTGTCCGCCAACAGCTCCAGATCTCTCTCTTGTTCATGCAGTGCGCGACGCTGCATCACCAGTGTGTGCTGTGCGTGCTCAATATCAGTTTTCTCTTGGGCGATAGCCACTTTGTGCACCATCTCACTCATCACGGCGTTCACCTGCTGCCGCTCATGCTCTGCCACTTGACGCGCTAGTTGCGTTGACAAACTCGTGAGCTTGCTTTGCCACTGTGCACACATGGCAACGAATGCATCCATCTCGTCAGTCGTTTGGGGAGGAAGAGTCTTCGTGGCATCATTCGGATCCACAGCGGAGCGGTCTTCTAGTTGTTTGTTCATACGCTCAAGCTGCTCCCGCAGCGACTCCACCGCCCTGGTGTGTTCCATCTGCTTGGCCTCGGCGTCGCGCTTTTGCCGTCTGTACATGCGCGTGAGGTCCTCTTCCAGGTTCCGAATGCGCTGCTTCTGCTGTGTAAACTGCGTCTCGTACTGCGTCTTCAGGCGCTGGACTTCCCCCTGGAGCTGCTCGTTCTCCCCACGCAGGAGCTCGTTGCTGATACGCAGACTCTCGTTTCCATCTGCACTACTGCGTGCTGTTGACTGCGGGCTCTCGTTGGATTCGTAGACGCGCTTGGATGGTGGTTCGTCGCTCTTCAGCACGCCGCCAAGAGGTCGTTTCAGCCCACGTGAGGGCGAAAAGCTAGAGACGGGTGGAGATGGAAGAGAGGAAGGTGATGCGCCACTTCCTGCGTCCCTGTAGCTCGTGCTGTCCGCGTTAGAGCGCGGTGAAGCGCGTCGCTCATCCATGATCGTGGCTCTTGATGAGGAAACGCGCGCGTTTCAATCGAGTTCAAACGTTCGAAGGCAGGAAAACACTTGAAATTAGTATATACTTTTAACTGCCAATCCAAAACACCTAATACTCCATCTATTGGTCAAAATGAGACTTTTCCATAAACGCATATTCAATTAATTGTGTACGGTAGTTTGGTTAGAAATAGAGTGGGGTATTAGATTAGAAATGGCTACAGCCCAAGCCAGACATTCCTCCTGCAAATCGCCGAGCAAGCCCACCGAGCCGCCTCGATCCATCGTTGGGTTGGCTGCTTTGTCTTCATTCCGTTGGTTCTGTATTATACCGTGCATACGATATGCCGCCCCCTCATGACCCACCTCCTCTTCGTGCTTCGTTCGTTCGTCCACGGACTCGTGCCCCGTGTTCCTCTCTCTTCCTCCTCCTCCTCTTCGGCACCGCCCTGTCATCCCACACTGAGCCCACCACTCTCCACCAGCGTGGAATCTTCTCCACCTCCGTCCAACGCAATCCATCGTTCGTCCATTGCCCCTCCATCACCACTCCCCTGCCGCTTGAACCTCGCAACTTCAAACGGGTGTTCTCACTTGGTTCTTATATGTCTCTTGTAACATCCTCTTCCACAGTGCCTCCTCCTGAGTCCGCCTGGCATTCGTCTGCAGATTCGCCCATGCGCCCAACTGATTGGCTCTGAGCAGCGCTGTCTCTTCATGGCGCTGTTCATGGACATGGGATGCGCGCTTGAAGCTCCGCCAAAAAAGGCCCTCCACTTGGCGCCTTTGCCGTCTAAACGCCATCGCCAGACACCATACGCGCGTTCCTCGACTTCCTCGCGTTCCTCAGTCTCTTCCTCTGCCTCGGCCACCTCTCAGTCGCGAAAAGACCTCGTCCTCCGCACACGACTACCTCAAGATGCTCGCTCGCTCGCTGCTGACTCGTGCGGCGCTGCGCCGCTCGCTCTCGGCCACGCGCACGTTCGCCACGGCCACGCCAAGTGCTGAAGCCGCGGCTGCCACCCCAACGGAGGCCACGAAGCGGGCCAACTCGACCTACACCGGTGGCTTTGATGTGTTCAACCAGGGACGCCGCATTCTCGTCACGGGAGGCACGGGCCAGATCGGTGCGTACATGGAAGAAAGATGGAATGAGGTGTATGTAGTAGACTCATGAATGGAATGGGATTAGGTATGGAGCTCGTGCCGTACCTGCGGGAGGTGTTCGGCGACGACGCGATCGTCAACTCGGACATCAAGACTACTGGTCGCAAGGAGAAGTTCGTGTACTGCGACGTGCAGGACCGCGACTCGCTCGCGCGTATCGTGCTCGAGAACGGCATCGACACGATCGTGCACTTGGCGTCGCTGCTCTCGGCGCTCGGGGAGAAGAACCCGCAGCTCGCGCTCAAGGTCAACTCGCGCGGCATTGAGAACGTGCTCGAGATCGCGCGCATGAACAACCTCAAGGTGTTCTCACCATCAACCATCGCCGTCTTCGGTCCATCGACCCCACAGGACATGACTCCGGATGAGACCATCATGCGCCCCACCACCATGTAAGTTCCATCGCCTTCCTCGTAACGTTCTTGTGGATGCCAGCACACCGGGAGGACGTCAGGACGTCAGGAGGATCGTGCACACATTCAGCGCGAGAGAGAAGCCGATGGACAACCCCAAGCAGCCAAGCAGCCACAGTCCGACAGCCGTCGTCAGTTCAAGCCGGAGCTTCGCATGCGACAGACGCTCCACGTGCACACGGCCGCCGATTCGACTGGCTGCGCGTGATTATCCCGCTCTCTCTCTCGTGCACGCGTGTGCAGCAGCCGCTTTCATCCAAAGGCGTTCCAGATGTCCTCCCATGTTCGCGCATTCACTTCCACACTGAAGAAGAGCTCATGCAATGGGTGGCTAGTGACCCCGGGGGCAGAAAAAGAGTGACTGACATGGCGCTTCTTCTCTTCGTAGCTATGGGATCACGAAGGTGCACCTTGAGCTCCTTGGCGAGTACTACCACGACAAGTTCGGCGTCGACTTCCGCTCACTGAGATACCCAGGTATCATCTCGTCCGAGGCCTGGCCAGGTGGAGGCACGACCGACTACGCCGTCGAGATCTTTTACGAAGCGCTCAAGACCGGCAAGTACGAGTGCTTCCTCGAGAAGGATGCGTGCCTGCCGATGATGTACATGCCCGACTGCCTCAAGGCCTCCCTCGCGCTCATGCAGGCACCTGGGGAGTCGCTTAAGCAGCGTGTGTACAACGTGACAGCTGTGTCGTTCACGCCAGAGCAGATCGCCGCGTCCATTAAGAAGCATATTCCGAACTTCGAGATCACGTACAAGCCAGACTTCCGCCAGAAGATCGCCGAGACATGGCCCCGCACGCTTGATGACTCGCGCGCCAGAGATGACTGGCAGTGGCAGCCAGACTTCGACCTCGACGCCATGGTGGAGGACATGCTCGTCAAGCTTGACGCGAAGCTCAAGAAGCACGCGGCCGAGGAGCTTAAGAAGAAGAACTAGAAGGCGCACACACGCGCTGCCCATTGGACACGGCCACGTGCCCACAATTGATAGAACATTACACTCGCAAACATGAGAAAACGATATGATCATCCATTCATTCTCGTTCCTTATGCTCCACCCGCCATGACGTCACAAGAGACAATAGAAACGGTAGATATGGGTACGAAATTTTGACACGCATCAACATTGTTACTCAGTTGCACCACCGTACTTAGTTGGACTCTTCACGAAGTAGACGCGAGGCCTTGACGAGAGCTGCCGCTTGTTTGGCTGCAGCAGTGACACTGCCGTCCGTGCCGTACGTCAGGTGAGCACCGACGTTCGAGCCCGCCCCACAAACTGGATCACCCGGGTTGCAGTCGTCGATGGCCTTGGCACCGTAGAGCGCACTGGCAGTTGGGATCGACTGGCCGAAGAGACGAAGAGGGTTGCCGAAGACAACAACAGCCTTAATGCGAGGAGCGAGGTTCGTTGGGATGGTCTTGCCACTGCCCAACGATGTCTTGATACCAATGGCGATGTCAGTGACGCTGGCACCTTGCGAGTAGCCTCCGATCACAAACGATGACGATGGACACTGAGCTGCGTACGACACGATATGGTTGGTCATGTCGGTGGCTCCTGGGCCAGCACTCGTCTGGGAGTAATCAGCAGCGTAGTTGACAGCGTACGAGCTGAAGGTCTTGCCCGGTAGTTGCTTGGGCAACTCGGTCGCGAGCGGCTTGCCCACCGAGCCAAGACCAGCAGCTTCACCACTGCCGCGTGCGAAGACGAGATGGACGTCCGTGCATTGAGCCTGGACCGCAGTTTCTGAAACAGCGGCGAGGCCAAGGACAGCAGCGACAAGCGATCGGAAGAAGACCATCTTGGGAAGGTTGTAAGGCTGGCTTGTGGGCTCGGGAGCGGATTTAAGAATGAAAACTGGGCTGTCGCCCGAGCAGAGTATGTTCACAACGACGTGGTGTTTCGTGGACGCTCAAGTGTCTCGCAATCCAACAGGTATTCTGGACACTCATCGCGCCGAACAAGACTCTCTTCGAGTCTTGTTTTCGTGGTTCATGTGTGTTGGCTTTAGCGTCTCTGTGTCTCGAGCAGCACATCAGCATTCAACAATCAGATGCGATCTGGAACACTAGTGCATCTGATTCGATCCACGGCACCGGACAGACTGTGTGATAGAGAACAGAGAATCGCACCGAGTTCCTTGATCTTCAATACCGTATACAGTACCGGTACTGCTTTACGGACAGTCATGTGATCTATGGTTTTCGAGTGTGAGGTTCATACTAAGACTTAGTATGAACCACTTAGTAACTAAGTGATTCAATCCACTCAGTACTGCTGGCAGAAAGAAGATCGCGTTTGGAATCTGAGAAGATCGAGGATAGATCTGAAAGCCAACTTCAACCGTCTCGATTCGACTCGCAAGAAATTTCGAATTGACCAGTCGACCTTGTGACCAGTTTCGACTTTGACCACTTTGGAATAGGGGAGTGAAGAATTCATTATGATTGGCTGCTAATGTTTCTTTATGTGTAATCTTCATGGTAAATTTTGAGTTCAAACCATAGTTCTTAGTCTCCTCAGGGACGTTCAGGATTCCTCATCAAGCCACGACTTCAGTCTCCTAGCCTTCTTCGGGTGTCGTGTCTTCAACGTTGACGCATGCGTCCTCTGCCTGCATTATCCTGACAGGGTATCGATTCTCATTCCTGGTTTTTTTTTTCACGACCAAGCTCCCCATACAGCTTAACCACATCCACTACATCACTGGCCATCTAAGACACGTAAAAAATAGTCCATTTCGATTCTTATGTTACGATTTTCAACTCCAGCATTCCAAAAGCTGACAGTCATGATGATTACACCATGAGCTGGAGGAACAGTACTGACGAACAGTCGTGAATGTGCACTCCAGAACGAAGCAGCATCCGAAGCCAACGCCAAAGCCATAGCAGAAGTCGTAGCAGATGCAGAAGCAGATGCAGAAGCCCAGCAGGAGTAGGAGCTGGCCCACATTCAAGACCCAAACGTGACAACTTTACGCACGGAGCCACGCAACGGAGGCTGTGTAACAACCCTACTCACGAGGGCTGCGCAACCTGGCGCTCGCCAGAACGAAGTCGGCACCCCGCTTGGCCGCCTTAGGCACGTCCGTGTTGTACGTCAAATGTGCCACAACGTTGGCACCCGCGGCACATATGAGGCTTCAGGGGTGGAAGCTTGTTGCCCGAAACGACAATTACAGAATGAACCGAGCCCGGGGACTGCGGATGGCCGATGTAGGTAGCCTGGAGGACGAGGAGGAGCGGTGGGCGAGCGAGCGAAAACAAAACACATAGAGATCTATCGATATGCTCTCTTCATCTAGACTGAGCGTTGGGCACACAATTGCGGACCCGAGCGACGACCGCGACTGTGGATCTGTATGTTCCAGTCAAAAGTGATCAAAACATGAATACCAACTCAAACTACTCATCGATTCAACATTCTACTTGGCTTGGCACCAGAGATAACTCTCGATGAACTGAGAAGCTGAACTCCTTCTAAGCTGTCCAACTGGCTGCATTGTCTGCTTCATTCAATACGGTTGGTGTTCACGAAATTGTCTCCAGTAACTTCTGTATCTTCTTGAGAAGGGCTGCAGCAGTCGGTCTTTTCGCTGGAATTTCCTGCAAACACTGCTCCCGAATAACATCGAGTTGGCGTGGAAGATTACTCACAGTCGTTGTTTGTAAAAGATACCCAACGCCCCAAATATCAACTTGACCGAATGCGACGACGCAATCTCCGGGGCATGGGACGTCCGGCTCAAGTGTGGTGCGCCTTGTGTAGTTGGTGCGAAAGTACCTTCATCGAAGTCAATGAGAAACCACTCGTCGCGTTCGTGTTGGTACTTCAACACATTATCCCATCGCAAATCGCGATGCATCAGCTTGAAATTGTGCAGCGCAACCAGCGCCGTGAGTATATCACGCAACGCGGTCACAAGCTGCTTCACGTCCGAGGGTGGTGCGACGAGGCCAACTGGCTCTAGCGTGACGCGCCTTTTCTTCAGCTTGGTCTTCTTTAAGGTCATCACGTTGGGTACAAGATGATCGTTCATTTGACTGTGCAATTTCTTCAAATTCTTGATACCGTATAATTCGGAATGATATGAACACTTTGCCCGACTTTTCCAAGTCAACCCAAAATCGACTGTTCAGACTTTTCAGACCTGTCACTGAAGTGAATATGAGAGAACGATTGGCTAGAATTCCCCGAACAAGTCAGCTGCTCTTCGTGTCTCCCGCCAAAATTTGCAATCTGATTGGCTGAAATTTGGTCCATTGTCAAATCTTGGGCGGGAGATGTCACTAACGAAACCAAGTCATTTTGTAACCGGTGTTCATATCTTTCCGATGATCAGATCTTTCCGAATTATACGGTAATCTGGTCGCTTGGCATGTTGGACGGATATTCTTTGACCACACAGTCTTCCGCAAATGAGATGGTCACGCACAGATTTGGACGTTTTGTTATGACAGCAAGGTTTTGAGGTTGAAAGTTGCACCTACAATCAATGAGCCGGACGGAAAGTTATTCCAGTTAAATATTGACCAATTAGCGACGAGTGTATCCATGTCACAACTCTCGATAAAATGCAGCCACCCAACACACAAACAGAGTAG
>KE464296.1:14796-26074 GCA_000387445.2 Pythium aphanidermatum DAOM BR444 | reverse complement strand
TGTGCTGTGCCAGAAGGCGATTGCGAAGCAACTCATTGACACCGTCGACATGCGTGGGAACACGCCTCTCCATCTTGCGGCCGCTCGATCCCGTCGAATCACCAAGTTTTTACTTGAGCACGGTGGCGCTGACGTTGCCAAAACTAACTCACGCGGGCAGACACCACTCGCTGTCAACATCTTGACCGCGCGTCGCGACGATCCACTGATCGCAGAGATGCTGTTGCAGCACAAGTCGGACCCGAATGCTGCACTCGACAAGTCGTCGCTACTCCACAAAGCTGTCGAGCTCGAGCTGTATGAAATCGCTTGTCGACTCGTGCGATATGGAGCCCGTCTTGACGTCAAGGACGAGGCCGACAAGATGGTGTTCGAGAAGGTCAACCGTAAGGTGCTGCGCCAACTGATCAACAAGATCTCGTATCCGCCCGTGTGGGTACCCAACGAAGAGCGTTCTCACTGTATGCTATGTTCTCGCAAGTTTAGCAAGTTCTACGTTGGCGTGCGTCGCCACCACTGCCGTCACTGTGGACGCATCTGTTGTGGACAGTGCTCGCACGTGTCGGTCGTGAGCATGGCATTCCCCAAGACGTTCGAAGATTGTCTTAAGAAGGGCCCTGGCTTTCGTAATGACGACAAGAAACGCGTGTGCAAGACGTGCAGCTCGGTTCTTAATGAGCGTCAAAAGCCTCATGAAGAGAAGAAGAAATCTGACTTCCTGGCCAAGACCTTTGGATGCGAGTGGGAAGAGCTCCATAGTGAACAAAATGGAACACGCAGCAGCGTCATGGCGTAGGCATGTTGTGCGTGTAATGCGTACATGTGAATGCGTGTGTTCGTGGTGTGTTTAGCTAGCATCAGTAATCAAAAGCTTCCGAATGTGATTTGTGTCATGGCGACAGTCGGCTTGGCCTTGAGAGAAGCCAGGCGTTCTCGATATTGGAGACCGTAGTCTACTGACTCTCGCCTTGCACGTGGCAGTTGCTCAGGAGGTGTTGGCGGTTTGATGGATAACTTTTGGCTTGAGTGGCCAAGCATCAACCGATGGGCAGCTGCCAATTGCTCTGGTCCAGGAGCAGCCATGGGCTTCTTGTCCCTCTCCATTGCCGCAAGCCACTTGGCTTTGTCTGTACCAGTGAACCCAAAGCAATCCCTCCCCAGTGTATCCCCTTTCTTCACGGCTCCTTTTATCGGTGGGAGCATTGATGACCCTTTTGTCGGCGAGATGCTCTCGTTGCTATTACCGCTATCAGCACTAGCTCGACGGTGTTGAAGAGGCGCTGAGAAGCGCATTTGTTGCTCATTCATGTGTTGTTGGGAAGCCTCCAGCATCTTGCGATACTTGGAATCAAGGTACAAGTGACGTGGTGGCGGGTACATGAGTATGTAATCGAGGAGAACTTCATCATCTTCTTCCGGTTGCTTGGGCGGCTGGTACCTCGTTGATTTAGAGTGTGCTGGGGCAAAGTCGGCGATACTCTTGCCATATTTTTGCTGGAGGCTGCGGTTCAACTCGGGTTGCAAGTCCTGATACTTTGCCAAGATCTTATCAAGATCCTTGAGACGTTCACTGTTGAACTGTGCATAATAGGCATTTAACGCTGTCCGTAGATCTTCCGGACTCAACACGGGGTAGGCACGTTGCCTCTCATCATCGTCATCTTCGGGTTGCTGTGGCTCCTTGTGAGTCTCGTTATTGTCCCCACTGGTTATTGATGAGCCGCCATACAAACGCATTTGCATCGACTTAGCTAGTTCCGCCTCGTATTTCTCCTTGTCATCGGCGGAGATGCGCATGATATCAAATGTCTGGGAGATCAAGCGTTCTTTAATGTTCCAGTCAAGTGGGGAATCGCAGCCAAAGCTAGGTAGGTGATTCACTTCCAAAAGCCACGGCTTCAAGGACTCGTCTACGAGCACATCCATGCCCAGAATGGAGAACGAAGACGAGTGGGCTCCAGCACTGGGCGTGCTGTAGGACGCCCACGGCCCCGATGAAGAAGGATCCTGAGCACTTACGGGACGTGCGGTGTGAGTATCTTGAACATGTGGGCCAGCTACCGACGCCGAGCTCACTTTCCTAAGATTCTTGGCGAAAGTTGAGCGATACTCTTGAGCGAGTGTGGGCTGCACAGCCAAGATGGCCTTGAGGCAGATATCGCCAATCTTGTCCCACAGTGAGTCGACTTTTTCTTCTGGAAACGACTGCTTCAGCCACGCAAAGAACCATCGCAAGGACCGCTTGCTGCCACTGCCGTCCTCGGTTGCGTTCTTGTTGACTTCAAAATTGTTCGAGTGCTTGTTGACGGCGTAGTTGGTGAGGTGCATGAACCGTTGCTCCATGTTATCGGCATTGGGGGCCACGTAGTCGGCTGTGCACATGCGTACAAGCCCGTCTTTAAACAAGTAGACACGCAGTGGATTGCAGCTCGAGATGAGGATGTAGATACGCAGATCAAACTTCTTGCCCTCGATCAGCAGTGGGTTCTTGACATACTGCTGCGCCACTAGGACGTCTTGACGGTTGATCTGGTGTAAATTACGCGTGAGAAACACGCCTCGGCCTTGACACATGTGGTCAGGCTTGATGATGAATGTCTTTTGGCTCAGACCCTCGGCATTGAAGTGCGTCTGGAAGTCGTGAAAGTCAAATGGCAAGATCCATGTCTTGGGGCAGAAGTCGTACTCATCGGGGAACATTTTTTTCATGCGTTCAAAACTGCGGGCGAGTTTCGACTTGCGGGCCAAGTTGGTCATGCCTGGGAAGTGGTTCACCTTCGCAAAGGGCTGCAGGATCTTGAAGGTCGGGTGGAAGTCGGGGACATCGATCCAGTGGAGATTACAGGCAGCCAATGCCGCCTTATCTTCTTCGTCGGTGATGATTTGCCAGCCTCGGTCACGTGCGATCTTCCGCACGACCTCGTAGCGCAGGAGCGTGCCATTCACACGCACGACTTTCCGGTCTCTCGACTTCTTGGGCTTTCTGGTGTCCATGGGCGCTGCGTGTGGTGTGGTCGAGAGAAGTGAAGGCAGCCCAGGACAGCGGACATTGGACACGGACACGCCGCATTCTTCTTCTCTGGCCCCAAAAATACGCTGACAGTGATGTAGACCACGCCATGCTCCAGCATGTCACGAGAGACGCGCGCAGACCCAAGCAACCTGAGATGGGATGCCACATGACCATACGAGATGCGAGTGGGGATGTAACATGCATGATAAGCACGAGGAGAATTCTGGTTTTGTGAATTACAGCACGATAAAATGGAGAGAGCACAGCAACCTCCCACGTTTTCGGATGCCACACAACGCTTATTGGGCGCTCTGGATGATGGTGACGAACTCTGGCTTGAGTGAGGCGCCGCCAACGAGGAAACCGTCGACGTCGTGGAGGGCGATCAACTCGTTGCAGTTGTCGCCCTTGACCGAGCCACCGTAGATGATGCGCACCTTCTGCGCAACGTCGCCCGAGACGTTGCCCGCGATCCAGTCACGCAGGTTCTTGTGCGCCTCCTGGGCCTGGGCAGGCGTGGCCACGACACCCGTGCCGATGGCCCACACTGGCTCGTACGCGATCACGACGCGGTCCCAGTCCTTCTCGCTGATAATGTCGGCGAGCGCCTTGGTCTGGCGCGTGATGACGTCGACCGTCTTGTCTGCCTGGCGTTCCTCGAGCGTCTCACCGATGCAGAAGATGACGTTCAAGCCAAGGTCGAGCGCGCGCTTGGTCTTCTTCGCGACGATCTCGTCGCTCTCGTGGTAGTACGCGCGACGCTCCGAGTGGCCCGTAATCGTCCACTTGAGACCAAAGTCTACACACCACAGCAATGAGTTCTTCTTTCTTGCCTTGTACACTTTACTGTGCAATAGGCCCACGCACCGAGGAGCTGCTCCGCCGCGATCTCGCCCGTGTACGCGCCAAGACCCGTGAGGCTCACGTTCTGCGCCGACACGGCGATCTTCTCCTGCACGAGCTGCTGCGTGAGCTCGAGGTGCAGCGCTGGTGGCGCCACGATCACTTCGACCTGCTCCGTGTCGATCTCGACCTTGTTGAGCACATCAATGAGCTCGCGCACGCTCTGCTTGGTGCCGTTCTACCAGTCAGGAACCTCGTTCTCATGAGCCCCACGCTCGTTTGGAATCCCCCACATCACTACGAGTACTACGTACGCATTTCCAGTTGCCACCAATGACGTACTTGCGGACAGCGGCCATGATGCTTAGGTAGAAGAAGAGGAAGAAGAGACCGAGGAGGAGGCGATCTTCAGAGGGCGAAAATGGGAATGAGGCGGTGGCGCAAGGTGAAGGTATCGTATCGCAAACCCGGGTTGGGTTACACAACATGTGCCGGGTCTTTGTCACCCAACCCGCGGGTCGGTTGTGCCCACGACTGCGTGTCTATGAAAAACTACAGTCACCACATCCACGCGGGTCGGACGCATCAGACCCGTTTGTGGTTGGACCCGCCGGTTACACATCGTAATCTACTTGTTTTGGCTAGTATCAAATGTAACCGCTGTTGTGATGAGGGTGCTGACGCACGCGTGTCACCGTGGCCAAGTGGCTTCAACATGTTGATGACACTGCTACGTGGGACGCGACGACGCCACCTCCATGGCCAGGGGGCCATCAAGGAAGGCGTTTACCATGGCCGCGTGGACGTTCCTGGAGCCCTGGCTGGCGGTTCTTCGCCCGCATTTGCTGCTGGAGACGACGCCGCGTGCGCTCCGCTTCCTGAATGACTGTGCGACCATTGTACCCTTGGTGGAGTCGTTCTCCGTGACACTTTCATCAGATCTCGTAGAGAAGCTACGTCGTAGCGAAGCCGCACAGGTGCTGCTCAAACAGGCAATCGAACTGGTGAGTCTGGCGCTCTGGATTGACCCAGAGGCCGTGTGGCCACTGCTACAACCTCGACGTGGACTGCGATATATGGAGGATCTTTGCTATGCCCATACGCCGTGGCGTAGTGACGCAAACAAAGCCGACGCGTTTGACTTGCGGGGCTTCCGTGCTCATGAGCTCGTCCCCACGCTCACGATCGAGTTCCCGTGTGGGGATTGCGAGAAAGGCCGAGAGCGGTATGAGGTGTCGGGACGCATGCTCGTCTCGACGGCGTCACCAGACCACCAAGTAGCGTCTGAGGCTGCCAAGAGAATGCTACTGACTCGTGACCTGTCGTGTCAGTGGCAGCAGTGCCCCGTGCCCATAAGACTCCGCGCCACACGAGCTGATAGCGTTTCGGAACAGCCAGGGGCTGTGACAGGGACAAACGATGGTGTTCTGCTGGAGGCAATGGTGGAGATGCTCGAAAGCACGAGGGGTGAACGTGAGTCGCAAAACGTCTTCGAGATTATCGAGATGGATCTCTGGTCGTTTGCACTGGACGATCGGATGCCTGCTGCTTTGTCTGGCCTTCGTAAAAGTGGCATTCCGATTCGCCAGTTTGCCACAAAGATCGAGGACGATCATGGTTTTAGCGAGTGCGTAGATGCGTTGATGCAGCCGGTACTGACGGCTTCTGGAAACCATTCTCCTCGTGTGATAGATATCTCAGTTCTCGTTTCCCTATGTGGGGATTCTCTTGAGCCCATGGTCCCGTTGGTCTCACTTTTCAAACGAGCGGAGCCTTTGCAACTCTAACTATGGATCCCGGATCAAAGTTTGCACGATATGAAAATGTTCGGGGAGTTAGTGAGGATTCTGGCGGTGCCGAAGGAGATCGAACGGCTATCTCTGGGCTGTATCTTGCTGGATATTGAGCGACTGAAGGCGGCTCTCGATATATTCGAGCCGCAGAACACCAACTTGAGCCACCGTCGTCGCTTGGCTCGCTGAGTAATGATGCCGGGGGAAGAGGAGACTGAGATCGCGAGCATTTTTCAACAAGCTGGTGTCGAGTTTAACGAGGGGAAGACTCAATGGCTGCCTTTCATCCCAATAGTTGGCGGTGAATATGGTGTCTTCGTCCTCCCGGGCGACCGCGTGACGACGGCTGGCGCTCTACATGTAGAGCAACAGGAAGGCACAATGGATGTTGGAGCCACTAGCCGACCCCAGTTCCATGTTAGTGTGCTCGAGCTAGCGCCACATCAAGCGGACGGGCTTCTTCTGCCTCAATTGTCCGAGCTCATCGTGAAGTACTTTCACTTTTCCCTGCGTGTTATTGACTTGGACACGCCGATGTGATGCGCCAGTCACGGAAGAAGTGATCAGACCGCTTTTACGTGCATTTCCTTCGCTTACGTGTAAAGCTCGTACACACAGACTTGCAAACGCTCGACGTATTCATCGCCGCGTATGAAGACCCGCGGAGTGCCCATCTCCAGGTTCTTTGGATTGATTCGGGGAAAGTTGCTTTTGCCCCTTTTTTCGATCTTTTATCCGACAATACCTCCATGGCTTCGATGGCGTTGCGTAAACTTCGGCTGCTTTTCCCAGGTGAAGGTGTGAACGATGGCTATTTGGAATCAATCCGGAATGCGCTCGAATTAAACAAATCACTCGAGTTTTTAGAACTGGTAGTAGTTGCGCATGGCAAGCGAAATCGGAATATTGTTGAACAAGTCAAGTTGACGCTTAGTCCTCTCCATGGCTAGCTGCTGCCCCGTCGTCGCCGAGCGAACGGAGCTATTCCTTTGAAGTGCCGGTTTTCGTTCTTAAGTGTTTGTTCGATGAAGTTCGGTCGCATTGACAGCTATGTGGTAGGCCGTATTTTTGACTTTGCTGCGCTATGCGAGCGTCGGTTGATTCGACTTGTTCATGAAAAGGATCGATCCGTAGGTTATATGAAGACATGCCACTTCACAGGTGGTAGCATGCTTGACATTGAAGATCAAGTCGTCTCCATTTGAGTTCTCGACGTTTTTTTCTAAGAAAGAAAATATATGTTCGATGAGTTGCCATTTCACCACAGATACGCATAAGGAACCATGGCGCTGCGGATCCGACCTGGCATGGATGGGTGGCTCCAAGAGGCTATCCGCTTGGCGAACGCATTATTTCGTCACCCATACTTCGCACTGGTTAAAGCGCTTTCAGTTCGAGACCTCCGGTATCACATGATGCAGGTTCGAATTGAGTTTGTCCCCATCTCTGCAATCGGCCGCACCACCCTCGCAGTTCTCCGCATCGCGTACTTGTGACGGCAAAGCTTGCATGGATCGCGCGAAGGATTCCTGTCGGGGGCCCCGAATACCGTCGTGTCGTCTCCATGATTGGAGCGACGATTCTTCATGAGGTCACCCATCTCTCGTTTGCATGGCGCGGTGTAGTCGCGCGACGTGTTCGGGGCGCTTCAACGATCAAGGTTATCGCATGGAGCATCGCGATCTCGGCGGCGTCATCTTCCCTAGATTCAACCAGGAACAAACGCATTTGAAGGACGTGAGAATCGGGCGCTATACGCACCCAGATTATGAGCTCATAGGTCCGCGAGTTCCTATTGCCCAGGCGTCCATCAACGCATTTTTCGCTGCCAACTTCGATATTCGGCTTCTACCGTTCTAGTGATTCTCGAAGTCGTACCCATGGCTGGTGACGAACGGAACAGTCTCGTCCGCTCGCTAGTTTGGAGAAAGTAGCAACTCGCTGGCTTCCTTTAGGATTGCCAGCAGGAAACGGAAAAATACAGGTAGTTTGCATTACCACTAACACTCGTCGTCACTCTCAATGACGATAGTTTCGCGAGTTTTGCGCTTCTTCTTTGGCTGAACCACAATCGTGGTCGCTTCTACAAGTCGTCTCAGCTCAATTCGGATCGCTCCACCACTGAGACGTCGGTGTGCAGGGCCATCCACAATGTAGCAAATGGTGTTGTACGCCGTATAGCTGATCTCTGGCTGGAGAATGTCTCTGCGGAGCACCGTCTGTACAGTCAGTCTCTATGACCAAGGCAATCACCCAAATTGCCACGACTAACCTGAGGATGAGATTGATAACGAGACCGTCGAGCTCACGTCGAGGAAGAGAGGCAAGCGATGGGGCCAGATGACTCCACTCGTGTGTTGCCTTCCGGGTTTTGAGCTCGTCAACGAGCTGCTTGAGTGTCAAACGGCGCTCCCTGTTGAGCAACAACAGCGAGTTATAGCGTGTCAATGTTGTGAACAGGAGGCGATTCTTACAATTGTTTTGCAGCAAGTATGATCGATCCGATGGTTTTAGCGTGTTCAGTGTACTCCATGGTCGATGTGTCACCTGGGGATCGCTTGCAATTATCACACGACTGCTGACATGACTGTGTCGGGTCAAATTGCTCGCTTTTCATTCGAGTATGTGGTTCAGTCAGCTCTTGATGCCTTTCGTCCACCCCTCATGCATACTCACCCGAAGTACTTGGCCATCATCTCATGGCGACATCGCTGCACGTTCTCACAATACTCGATCATAAGCCGGAGATTCCGCATGCCGCCTGCTTCTCCGTGGGCAATGTTGCACACCCGAACGACATCAGAAGGGCGATACATTAGAACACAACGTGCTGGGTCACCGTCTCGACCCGCACGGCCGGATTCCTGGTAGTAGCCCTCCATTGACTTTGACAGAGTGAAGTGGATAACGAATCGCACATCTGGCTTGTTGATACCCAACCCAAAAGCGATCGTGGCAACCACAACTTGTAGTTGGTCACGGCACCACGCGTGGTGAGTCTCTTCTTTGTCTTCCATATACGCATGATAACAGGCTGCTCGAATACCGTGCTTTCGAAGCTCCATGGTCACCTGTTCGGTTTCTTTCCGAGTTAGGCAGTACACAATACCCGTGTCATGTGATGAGAACGATTGAACGAGCTGCACAAGTGACTCCATGGCGTCGGTATCCTTCTCAGGCTTACACACAACCTGGGATTGTAGTTTTCCACATCTTTCGTTAGATTTGCTCCCATCCAATGGATGAGAGAACGTGGGACATACCTCATATTTGAGATTTTGACGGAAGAAAGACGTTCGGAAGAAGACCGAGTGCGGAATTTTCAGGATGGACTTGACATCCTCAACCAGCCGAGGTGTTGCAGTTGCTGTGAGAGCCAGAATAGGAACCTTGGGGAACTGGCGCCGCAAGATGCCCAGCTTGGAGTAGTCCTGCGTACATCACTAGGTTGAGAAACATAACACAGTTCAGCTACGGAGACCTTCTTGGTCGACTTACGTTGCGAAAGTCGTGCCCCCACTGACTGCAGCAATGCGCCTCATCGATAACGAAGCGCAATAGTCTTCCACTCTGGTACGCTTTCTCGAGTCGAGACATGAGCAGCTTGCTCTTGCTTATTTTCTCGGGTGTAACTAACAAAATTTTGAGCTGTGACTGCGGATTGAGCAGCTCTTTGTAAATGGCCGAGGCATCGCTACGAGACTGGTCGCCCGTGAGCTGGCACGCGGCGCCATCACCTGCGATCTCATTAAACAACATGACCTATGCACCTGCAAGTTAGTTGGAGCAATACGATGACGGTTTTCAACGCACTCACCTGGTCCTGAATAAGCGAGATCAGTGGTGAGACCACCACGGAGAAACCCGTGTTCTGCAGATGCCACACAGTGAGCTCGTGCCAATGAGTCACAGCGAGAGCTTCCAACCTACGTCATGATAAAGTGCCGGTAGCTGATAGCACAAACTCTTTCCTCCACCCGACCGCATGATCACAAACACGTCTTTGTTTGACATCGTGGCGTTGATCACTTGCTCCTGCACAGAACGGAAGGTATCCAAGTGGAACTGGACACAACGAGAGCTCAGTGCCGATGGTGAAGGTTCATGTGATATGGTACGCACTCTGTCATGCAGGATACGCTGGATAGCGTCCGTCCACGGGAACTGCGAGTCCCAGTCAGTCGTCTCCGGTTCACGTTGTGCAACTTGCGACGCATCGCTCGTGCGCTCGGCGTCGTTCTGAGCGACGAGCATTGTCAACTCTTGCTTGCGGTCCATGAGCTCGCTTTGGCGCATCAGCAGTGCACTGATTTCCTCTTCGATTCCCCGCAATTCCTCATCAATCTCCACCAGCTCTGCTTCATACTGCTCTGTCATTTGCTTTGCGGATGGCTGCAGAATTGTGTACCCCAATTATATTATTGTGTTTTGTTACCGTCTTCTATTTAGAGGTATACAGGGTGCTCTAATCGAACACAAAACAGTAGACACCCCCACTTCAAACCGGTTTTAGAGGAGAGAAGCCGGTGCAACTCCCCCTTGTCGCGTAGGGGAAACGACACCTTGAAGATTGCCATCCGCCCGACAAAGCGGAAAGGAAAGCGCGGGTGATTGGCGAGGTTTCGGGAGGCTCTGAGGCCTGTGAGGGACCATGTCGCTACTCAAGACGTCGACGGTGCGTGTGGCGCGTCCAATGGTGCCCCGAAATGTGTGAAATGCTGACGAGAAGTAGGTCAACTTTGAGAAATTGTGGGATGAGATCCAGCCTGAGCTCGTGATGATCATTTCGGGCACGCCGAAAGCCCTCACGAATGATAAGTGGTTGCAGATGTACACGTACGGGATGTTTTGTATTCATTTGGGATGCCGTGGGCTAAGAGGATCGTGTTTTGTAGTGGGATCTATAAGATCTGCACCAATCCTGGTGCTCCACAAGCGGAAATGCTGTTCTTCCGCTTGCGCGGACTGCTAGTCGCGCACGTTGAGCGCGTTCTCACGGTAAGTTAACCCACTAGATTGTGGCTGAAGATGCCTTAATGGACTGGGCTCTATAGGAGCTACGTCAAGTTGACGGCGAAGCAGAGTTCATCCGACGATATACCTCGAGCTTCAAGTCTTTCACGACCGGAGTCGGCTACTGTTCCGAGCTGTTTCGATACCTTAACCGCTACTGGATCACGTACTCACACTGCGAAACGGGCCAAGCTCCGGTGCCAGGAGTGTATCCGGTACACGAGGTTGGTGACTGCCAACTTCGTGCATAGCGGCTTGTTTTCCTCTGACTTGTTGAATTCTTAGCTCGCCTTGCATATTTGGCACGACATTGCATTCACGCGACTTAAAAGCAAGTTAGCAATATGTGCGATGCGGATATTCCGTTCAGCTCGTGACGCTCGAAGTGAATGCTTCGAGAATGGGGATCTTATCGCAGAACTGGTAGAGGTGCGACTGCCCGTTGTTTTTGGAGCGCAATAAAGTCAGTGCAACTAACATATCACGTGGCTTATCTGTAGACGTACTTTACACTATCACCAGTGCGAAAGGACTCAATGGTTCTCTATCGCGAAAACTTGGAGTCTTATTTTCTCGACGTATGTCATACCCGTTTGAGTATTTCAATGCCACTCCC
>KE464296.1:1833-14485 GCA_000387445.2 Pythium aphanidermatum DAOM BR444 | reverse complement strand
CCATTTCTGTTATTACAGGATACAGCAGACATACTACTCAGCACTCGCGAAAGAGCTCCTTTCTCGCGTTTCCATCGCCGAGTACCTCAAGGAAGTCGAGCTTCTATGCAAACAAGAGCAACAGCGATGTGAAGGACGGATGCATCGAACGTAAGTAGGTCCTTGATGACAATATCTCATTCATGGCTGAGAATGTCGCACCATCTTAAAGAACCGTCATTCAAGCAAGACAAACTTGTTGCCGAGTTCTTGTCGACGAACACGCAGAGCGAATTTGCGAAGACGCAGAAAGCTTTCTCACGAACAATCAGACAGAAGACCTCCATAGGTTATTTTCGTTGTTTTCTGAACTACCAAAAGATCAAGCTCTCATCTCTTTCAAGGTACGGTGAGCCATGGCTCTATATTTGTGGGCTCTAACTTGAGTTTGTGCTCTATCAGAACATACTGAAGAAATACATTGAGAGAAGTGGATTGGATGTCGTACGCAAGTTTGAGCATGAAGATGCAGCCAAGAATCCTGAGGGGTACATCGATGCATTGGTGCAAGTCCGAAACAAGTATTTCGATCTGATCAAAGAGGCATTCGGTTTCCACGCTTTGATGAGGACTGCACTTGACCAGGTATGCTCATTGAACAATAACACAACGCAACGCAACTTTAGTATTGACATGGCCTGACACAGGCCTGTAGAACTTTTGCCAACTCGCACCCAAGACTTCCAGAATTGCTGGCCAAGTATACCCATTACTTGATGACACACGACAAAAAGAGGGGTTCATCAGCAAGAAGCCCGATAAAGCCTCTTCGTCGGCCATCGAGCTCCAGCGCCGGAGGGATCACACCACTAGTCATGGAAGAAAGTCTGGAAAAGAAAATCGACAACATCGGGGTTGTCTTCTGTCTTATCGATGATAAGGATGTCTTCAAGAAGTACTATGCCAAATTTCTCGCAAAACGCCTTATCAAAGGTAAAGATTACGGACTGTTCACATCTGCTTGATGTCACTGACGCTTCTTTATGTACTCTTTAGGCACGTCGATTGCCAATGATCTCGAGGTAGTTCTCATTCAGAAGCTTCGAGAGATATGCGGTTGCGACTTTGTCTCCAAGCTGCAAAAGATGCTGAAGGACAAGCTCCTCAGCAAGGTGATTATTTATTGTATTGAACTTGCTGTAACTTTTTAATAACCTGGATGATGCTTTAGGAGCTCATGCAAACGTTCGACCAATGGATCACAGAGAATGAGCAGCACCACATTCAATCGAGTGTCCACAACAAGATCGCTATTAGTTTTCACCGCGCGGTTTCATACCATTGTGATGTATTGACAGCGGGAGCATGGCCAATATCAAGTGCCACAAGCGATCATCAACTTCTTCTGCCCCACGAGGTTGAGTCTCATGTTCAGCTGTTCTCCAAATTCTACACGGATCGAAGCACTGGAAGAAAGCTTCTATGGGTCCATCACCTATCATATGGCATCCTCCAGTCATCTTGCTTCGACAAGCGTTACGAGTTCTGCTTGAGTTTCTACCAGATGATTATCTTGATGCTTGTATGTCTCGTAATGATGCATGCTATGGACGGTGACTAACTTTCTTTCGTTCAGTTCAACGATTTGAATGAAATGACGGAGGTAAGTATTCTCCAGCGTTCGAACATCCCAAAAAAAGACCTGCACCACCACATCATGAGCTTGGTCAAGGTAATATTCATGGTGCGGGCTTCGTGTCTTTACGCTCATCACTCACTCTTTGCTCAGGCCAACATACTAACTACCGTTGGATTCGGTGAAGATACCGTTTTTGGGCTCAACCTGTCATTTACAAGCAAGAAAACTCGAGTCACAGTAAGCTGACCTACGTGCTGCCTCGTTGTCTTGATGCCCACTCTTACTACTTTCAACCGCAGGCGGTTCCTAGTACCCCAGCTGAATCACCCAAAGTGGCGAGATCAACTACTCGTGAAGTTGATGAAGACCGCAAGATGGCACTTCAAGCTGCTATTGTGCGTGTTCTGAAGACACGTCGGGACATCATGCTTCAGCAGCTGCAAATTGAAGTGGCAGAGATGCTACGCAACCAGTTCGTTCCATCAAGCACTGCACTCAAGCAGAATATTGACATTCTTATCCAGAAAGAGTACCTTCGCCGAGACGAGCAAAACGACCATCGTCTTCTGTACGTAGCATAAGGTAAAGTGGCTGCCCCTACTCCTCGATGGCACTTTCATTGAATATCAAAGAGCATTACAACACCTTCAGCTCCTGGTTCTCGTAGCCGTATTGCTTCTTGTACTTGCTGTAGACGCGCACGAGCTCATCGATGTACTTTTGGTGAAGTTTGTCGATGTCTTCTTGTGACGGGTTCTCATTCTTTTCAACGAGAATCGGTATACCAAGCACTTGATTAAGCACAACACCCTCGTGGGGCACGAAAGGGACCCACTTGTTGGAGCCATACGCAATAAGCAATGCAGTTTGGAACTTTCTCGCAAACCATCGACGGAATTCCAGCAACACCCTGTGACACCCAAGCGGTGAGTTCAGATCAAAGTCAAAGGTTCATTCCTCTGTCGCAGTACTTACGTTGAGTGTGTGTACAGGTCCGTCTCACCGAACACGTACGATGGAACGATCGGGACGCCGTATTTCAGCGCTAGACGGATATGGCCCTTGCGCTTCATGGCGTAGACGGTCTGCTCACCGCGCATGGATAGCATCTGCTCGGTAATACCACCGATCAGAATGACCAGACTCTTGCCCTTCTTCAGAACCTGGGCACCACCAGAGTCCCATGTTACTCGTCGATCACCTCATCACATATCGAGCACCAAGCTTACACTTTCAGCTGTTGCTCGACTGGCATCGACACAACCTTGCCACAGCAAGTATTCTCGATAGAGAGGTACGCGGAACACGACCGATGCACCGAGGTCGTTCCGCGTATGCATGGGTGAGATATCATGGAAAGCTGATCACATGAGACACGTCACCTGATGTCATATTCGCGCAGTGTGCAGATAAGGATCACTCACATGGCTTGGACGACCCAGCCATGAGGATCCCATGGTGCGCCGAGAGGATGCCGTGAGGGTGCGAAGAGAAAATGTATTGCTTGGTGGGGTCAATCGTCTCTTCACACACGAGTGTCGCTGGAATCGAAGACAGAAAGCGTTTGCATTGCGCTGCATACCACGGCCAATAGCGTTCGCCCGTATGCTCAGAACCATCAAGGTACGACGGCAAATAGGCTGCGACAAGCGTCCACCCGACTGTAGCCTTCACACTCAGCTCCAGCGCCTGACACACTGCTGCTGCTGCCACACCGGCAGCGATACATTGCGGCCACGCGCGTTGCTTCCCTGCTGGAAGCGGCTCTGACGCCATTGTTCTCCGTGTTTCCTCCCTCAAGGTCCTCCAAGGGTTCTGACGAGTTTCCAAGGTATGACCAAGACAGAATCAGGTTGACTATCAACTTTCAACCAATCTTTGGTGCTGATTTCATTCTGATGCTGAGGAATGTCACGAGTCCATGACACGAGTGGCGTAATCAAGCGCGTAATCAAGCAGGTCTTCATGGTCTTGGCAATTGAAGTCCAGCTCATCATTGAGTTCCGCTTCGATCCACACAGGGATTCCTCGACTTCGGCTTGGTATGATTGGACACTCCAGACTTGCGATGGTTTTGCTTGCTCTCCTTGGGGAGTCGCTCCGCGTATCTGGAACGCAGGGTGGGACAAATAACTTCGTGGAAGTTTGGAGTTGCGTGTGATTGTCCCTTTGTCGCTTGGCCATGCACAATGCCTTCACAAATCTTTCGTCACACTATATTGGCACTGGATCACTGACTTTATTGGATCGAGCGACTCATCCTAGATGCGATCGTGTTGCTTGAAATCATGTCATTCATTCGCTTGCTCCTGCTTGTTTCGCTCGCGCAGAGTGGGAGATCTCTGCTTTTGTGTCAACGGTTACCCACAATGGCATCCCTAAAATGGAAGTGATGGGGCTCAACGTGAGACGATACCCACCACATTCCGAGGTTCCTTCCTTATGGCTATGGCCAAGAGCTCAAGAACAGACTCATTTGCTTGATAAGTCGATAAGTCTTCTCGGATCCAGCTTCGTTGCAGATGAGCCGTCTCATGGGCAACAACAGTTGCCGATGAACCCAAGCTCGTCACTTGCACGACTCGTCGGTCAGGATTCTATCTCCTTCACGGCACATTCTTTGTCAGCAATAAAGCCTAATGTATGGAGCCTTCTCCAGTCACCAAGCTGCAAGAGAGCATGTCTTCGCCGTACACAGTTGCCTCCTAGGAGGACTTCCCATCGCAACATGCTGCTGTGTCAACATGACCGGTTGGACTCACCCACAATGCCTGGTCTCGTCGAGTCCAACGCTCGTACTCCGTGGTGATTTTGTCACGCGCTACGTTCTGCAGACCGCCATCGACCCCAGTCATTGTTGAATTTCCAACAGACAAGTCACAAGAAACATGTCGGCGGCCAAGTTCAGCCTTGAAGAGCGCGTCTCATACGTCAGCTCCACCGGCCGAAAGACAAAAGACGAGTATGTTGAAGCCGCAACTCCCGATACCCTTGAAGATGGCGCTCTTCGACAGGGAGGCGCTCCGCATTTGCTATCGAAAGAGTCGTTCGGTCTTCTCGCCCAGTACGCTGCTGTCGGCCTGGTTTATGGAACGCTGCCAAACCTCGTGTATCCGTTCTTGACTGTATACCTCTTCCTTGAAGGCAGCGTGACAACGTCTGCGACGGCTCTGCTTGCGATCCCGTGGTCTCTCAAGGTTTTCATTGGAATGGTGTCGGACAACTTTCCTATCTTCGGTTACCGTCGTCGCCCTTACATGATGATTGGGTGGACTGTGTGCAGCATTTGCTTGTTTACCATGGCTTTCATGAAGCTTCCAGATGCGTTTTGGGACAAACCCGAGTATCGCGACGCCGCCGACGGTCTCGAGGAAAGCGATTGGGCTGCTCAAGGACTGACATGGAACCAAAGGGCTCGTGATGCAGACGGGAAGTATGTCGTACTCATGATGCTTGCATCGCTGGGGTACGTTGTGTCAGATGTTGCTGCGGATGCTGTCGTTGTGGAGTATGCTCAACGTGAACCCGAAGCCATTCGAGGCCGCACCCAGACTGCCATCTACACGGTTCGCACACTGTTTGGAATCCTAGCTCAAGCGATTCTTGCCTTCTTGTTGAACGGACCAGAATACGGTGGTGACTTTGATTTCTCGTTGAGTATCAAGACCATCTTCCTCATTCTCGCTATTTTCTGTGTGCCTGTCATTTTTCTGACGTGGTTCTTCGTGAAAGAAGAGAAGTTTGCCCGCCCGAACTTTGGCACTTACATCCATAAACTATGGGAAGCAATCCAGACACGCGCCTTCTACCAGGTGATCGGCTACTGCTTCATCTCGGGGGTGTTCGCGGGTATCGGCTACATCGCCTCGAACCCCATCACGAACATTTGGATCAAGGCTAGCAGTCTCACGTATAATCTCAGTGGCATTCTCGGCAACTTGGTGATGACTTTGACACTCATTGCGACGGGCAAGTATGGTCTGCACTGGAACTGGCGCTGGGTCATCGCCATTACCATGTTTGGTGTCGTTGGTATCGACTGCATCGTCTCGATGCTGGCCGTGTGGGACAAAGTTCGCTCGCCGTGGTTCTGGCTTGGTGTGCCTATCGTTGAAAATGTACCATCGGGTATCAGTTTCATCGTCTCGACGTTTGTCGTTGTTGAGCTCGCGGGCGAAGGCAACGAAGGCGCTTGCTACGGTTTGCTCACCACTGTCATGAACCTTGGAAGTCCGTTCGCCTTGTCGATCACAACGAACATTGATGCGAGCTTCGACACATATAACGCCGATTTGGTCACGGACACTGACCACGTCCGAACTGACGTGACGTATACCATCGTGATTTCGTACGCCTGCAAGCTCTTCTCTCTGGTTTTCCTTTTCCTCCTACCTCGACAAAAGACGGAGACACAGGAACTCAAGCGGAACGGTGGCAGCAGCAAGAAAATGGCGCATTCACGATTTTCTATTGCCTGTTCGCGCTTATCTGGTCGATCATGACCAACATCTTCTCCATTTTCCCGAGCACTCGCTGCCTTAAGATCACCGGCGGCTGCAAGAGCTAAATGAGGACGACATTTGCACGCCTCCATCAATTCATGTATCCATTTAGTAATAGTGCGTTTTATCGTTCCTAAGTAGCCTGTGGTTGAAGTAGGGTGTCTCCTCCAAAGTACGAATATGATCCAAACCAGGTTTCCCCTTGCTAATCGATACACGCCAACACACACGACGTGGGATCATCACTCATCGCGAAAGTGGGGAGCATGCTGCGTGGCTTCCGCTCGCGCTCGCGCGTGATGCAGACGCGTTCGACACCAAGCGTCGTAGGGAGACGCCTCTCTTCTACTGTTGGTAATGAGGTGCGTCATTACGCGCGAAGTTCCGGTGGCAATAGGTGTCGTGGAGAGGAGATAATGGCATGTGTTCCTCCATTAGCCCCGTACTGTCGAGATCGGAGGTGTGATCGCCACTGTGAAACCCGCCAAGGTATGATGTGTGGGATTGTGTGGTATGGTCGTAGCTGACCGTGCGACGATAGAACCCTGAGCTTGTGCCGAGGGGCTACCTCCCACGGAACCGCGAGTATCCTCAGGTGAGTTGCCACTATTGAAGCGCGACTAGTCCGACCGCTCATTCATTTTTGAAGGAACTATTGGCGCATCTGCGCTGGATGCTGCAGAAGGATCTCCTGAAGCAGGACATGTTTCTCATTGGGTGCGTATTTCTCCGTCTAGTATTCATCAATTTGTGCCAAGCGGCTCATTTTGTGAGTGTTGTAGACCTCCTGGAGCATCTCGACGCCTGTTGAGCATGCGCTTTTGTGAGCTTTTGCAAAGAGAAGTAGAATATATTGCCATCTCACAGGACACGACCGAGTCGGATCTAAAGCAGCGTCGAGAGATTGTCGATGGAGCTGCGATCTTCACGGATCAAGCACCTGTTCGTGCTGCAATCAATGGCCGAGTGCTTGTGATCGACGGGTTGGAGAAAGCAGAACGCAATGTGCTCCCAACGCTCAACAACCTGCTCGAAAATAGGTAATGGCGTCTGTTGACTGGCAGTTTTGTTGATTGAAACATCAACTGATATATTGTTGATGGATGCAGAGAGATGACGTTAGACGATGGACGGTTTTTGATGAAAGCTGAAAGTTACGATGCACTTCTTGCAGCAGGCTATTCGAAGAGCGACCTACGTAAGCAGAACTTGGTGCGTGTGCATCCAGATTTCCGGGTCATAGCTCTTGGTGTGCCTGTCCCACCGTATCCTGGTCGAACGCTCGACCCGCCTCTTCGATCTCGGTTCCAGGCACGTAATGTCCAGCCAACTTCCCCTGGCAGTCAGCTCGAAGCTTTGTTGTCTGTCGCTCCGAATGTACCTCTACCAACACTGGAAAAACTAGTCGGTATCCGTGAAGCAGTGAATACGATCGAGAGCATGCATGATGGCTCATTGGAGCGCAACGCATGCCGCACTTCGACTTTTTATCCCTCGCACACTGTGCAAATGTACTTGAACGGTTTCCTCAAGCAAGTGTACCAGGTACCGTTCGTCGAGTGTTCCCTGTGACTCGGGAAATACTTGGTGCCAAGGCAGGATCCAACGCTGATACTCTCGATCGAATTCTGAAGAAGTATTCGACAGGTTTGTTGGAGGCAAAATATCAGATCGACACGATTTCCAAGCCGCAGAATGAAAATGCAACGGCTCACGTTAATGTGCAGTTTCGAAATTTATCAGAGGGATCGACTTCAGCTGTTTCAGTCCCTTGCGGAACAGCTCGCCCACATTCGGATAAGCTGAAGGGATTTGTTGAGACCGATATCCACTCAAAGCTGCTTGTGAACATGATTCAAGATCACGCTGTCGGCTCAGATATGTGTATCATTGGACCAAAGGGAAGTGGCAAGTCCGATGTTGCTCGGCTGTTTGCTCATCGCCTTGGATACGCTACAGAACTGTTTAGCTTATTCAAGGATATGACTGCGCGTGATTTGCTGCAGCGCCGTTCGACTGGTCATGACGGTAATACTAAGTGGGAGGATAGCCCACTGGTGCACGCAGCACGTTATGGTCACCTTGCAATTCTCGATGGTGTCCACCGTCTCGGTAGTGATAGCCTTGGGGTTCTACAGCGTCTTGTTCAGGATCGTGAAATTGATCTAGCAGATGGCACGAAGTTGCTAGCTCAACACAAGTATGATGAAGTACTTCAGGAGAAGCGGAAGGAGACACCAGGTCTTGAAGCTCTTCCCAATGTCTACCCTATTCATCCCTCCTTCCGCATTGTTGCTATTGCTGAGTCGGATCCGGTGACTTCCTCGAAGGCTGTGGCGACCACTACTCCAGGGCGTGAATCAGCGTCGGGGTGGCTGAACTCTGACAGCATTGCCATGTTCACATTTCATTCCCTGCCAACAATGTCCAAGGATCACCAGAATCAGATTGTAAGAGAACTCTATCCACGACTGCCAGAAGAGACAACTCAGTGAGTACAAGCGTCGATGCTAAGATATGCGCGATTACTAACAATTTTATCCACAGGATGATTTTAGCTTTTTCTGAAAAGCTGGCCAGAGCGAAATCCGAGAGTGCCGACTCGGATTACCTGTCCCTGAATCTATCATTGCGTCAGCTACTTCGAGCGTGTCGGCGACTTAATGCATTTCCGCAACAGTCTCTGCGAGATCTACGCCCCCTGATACATGACACTATGCTTACTCAGTTTCTACCATCGTCTTGTGGAAGACTTGTTGATAAGCTGTTGGACGAATGTGGTGCGCCATCGACGCCTCACACAACGACTCGGACGAGTCCGAAAGAAGAGTTAATTGGTACTATTCGCCAAGAGGATGGTCATCTCTTCATAGGCGATGCCTCATACCCGATGAAGACACCCCAAAACCCTGAACTTGTGCCACAACCTCATTATTTTGACATTCCGAAACACACAAAGACAATGAAAGGCATGCTTCAGGATGTTGTTGCTGGACAGAAGCACATGCTCCTGATCGGTAATCAAGGTGTCGGAAAGAACAAGCTTGCAGATCGACTCCTTCAGCTGTTGCAACAAGAGCGCGAATACATTCAGCTTCACCGTGATGTTCGTCACAGGAAAGTATTCCATAAGAAGCTACCACTGACTGAATTTGTGTCCATCTGTAGACAACCGTGCAAACATTGACACTGGTACCAACCCTGACGGATGGTCGTATCGTTTGGGAAGATTCCCCGCTTGTTCGGGCTGCTAAAACAGGTCGCACATTAGTTGTCGACGAGGCCGACAAAGCTCCTCTAGAGGTTGTGTGCGTGCTGAAGGGCTTAATCGAAGACGGAGAAATGTTGTTGGTGAGGTGCATCTGTTTTCTGAGCAAAGACGTGACCTACGTTGACATCGCTTCGTTTAGGGAAATGGTATGCGTCTGATTGATCCAAACAAGGTAGCAATTGAGGAATGGCATGACGAGGAAAACATTATCAAACTACACCCTGATTTCAGAATGTGGGTACTGGCTAACCGCCCAGGTTTCCCGTTTTTGGGAAACAACTTTTTCCGAGAGATCGGCGACGTTTTCGCAAGCCAGTACGTTTAGATATCGGCTTGATCTTCGCGGTTGAACACTTACATTTGTTTTTGTAGTGCCATCAACAACCCAGATGAAGCATCTGAACTTGCTCTTCTTCAGGCGTACGCCCCAAGTGTACCAGTTGACATCCTTCGTCGAATTTGCAAAGCGTTTGCTGAGCTTCGTGAACTTGTCGACAACGGTACAATCACGTATCCTTATTCAACTCGAGAGGCAGTTGCAGTTGCGAAGCATTTGGAGAAGTTTCCTCAGGATGGTGTAACTTCAGTCTTGGTAGGTAACTAAAGAAGCAGCTGCCTCGTGGCTAAGAAGACTGACGACACTTGCAGGAAAATGTGCTCGCCTTCGACGCGTACGACAAGAACCTTCGTAAACAGCTCTCCGAAGTCTTCTTGCGGTATGTTTAATATCTATTATCTGCATCCTCCAAGCAAGGATTGACTCGGACTCGGCATGCACCCTGCCTTGTCTTCCTTGTGCAGGAACGGCTTGGCCTAGCTCACAGTCTTGGCAATGGCGACTAATAGACTGCTTTGTTGATACTGTATCTATGTACTCATGTAGCCATGGAATTCCGTTGTCGCCTGTATCCGGTGAGCGAGTGAAGATGGAGATCCGTCTGGCTCAACCTACTGTGTTACCACAGTTCCAAACTACAGAATCCTGGAGTTGGAAACCTGAGACCGAATCGGTGGTGATCGATTTTGCCAAACGAAAGCTACCTTCTTTTGCATTCCACAGCGATTTGCCTCGCCGAAAGATCTGGTTCGATCCAGCAACGACCCGAGGCTATGGAGTCCAACAGCAGCGTGTACAGCAGTTCACAGAAGAAGTGGCATCGTTCAGAGTACCATTGAAGGCTAACCGGAAACAGAAAGCCCACTCAATGGCAGTGTTCCCAGACAATTCTATACACGGTGCGTGATCATGTTGACGGACAGGTTTTGCCGTATCCACGTTTCACACTGCTTTCTTTCTAGTGCTAACGTCGTCTCCGATGAGTCTACACTCCTTCAGCAACTTCGAAGCAGGTGAACGGTAAGTTGCACTGTAGATCTTGACTTCTCCACAGCTAGCTGATGTATCTCGTCAGTGCCCACAAGGTTCTCGAGATCGAAGGACAGTATATGCAGTGGGAGGCGAACCCTGTCTTTGTAAGCATGCCTTCCAAAGAAGAGATTGGTGTTTTCATACCATCCACTGGACTCAGCATAGTGATCAACCCGTCCAATAGCACCGATGGTCAAGCTGAGTGCTTCACACTACCTGATGGAGCGTTTGATGGGCGCATTCACAGCAGTGATGGTGATACTACTGCATCAAAGCGACGAAAGCAAAACCCATTCACCCAATGGTTTGCCAGTGGCTCGAACAAGACCTGGAGAGCAACCGGCGGTGATGCCGCGAACCCTGGTATTGTTACCCGCTTTGAGCAAGGGGGATCTATTCTTCAGTTTATTGACTTCCCCGAGAAAGCATTTTACTCTATCGACTTGAGTGGATCTCTGGATGGTCAGAATCTATCGGTCGTCCATGTGCAAGCAGTTGAGAAGAACAAATGGCTCGTCCAGACGACTGATGAAGAATCGATTTTTTCGGTCGAACGCAGTGCGGATAGAAGCCAATTCATTGTCCGAGAAGCTCGTGTTACACGGGCAACAAGCGAGACTGCTGATTCAAAATTCTCTATTCTTCCTGCTTCGTCCAACTCTGCTGCCGGGCACCTAGCTGTGCACCCTGAAGCGTATGTCCAACGAGTTCCTTTGTCGGACTCTAACAATGAGCTACAGAGTTCACTTCGTCCAAGTGATCAGCCAAGATGGGGCATTCATGGGGCCTGGAGTATTAATGAGGCACAGACAATCGTGAATGCGAAGTCGGACGAATCAGTCGTCGACATAGAAGTCACAAGTATTGCAGATATGGAAAGCAAGACTATCATGCTAAACTCAGCGCGTGCGGCATCCGAATCCTCCAGCGTCACGTCTGCCCGTAGTCGCCGCAACGCTGACCCTTCGACGAACTTACCCCGAGTTGTTGGTGCTGCTCCACTTACTGATGGGAAACATCTTATCACGCTCGAAGAAGAGGGACAACTTCGAGTCTGGCAACTCGACCGAGACACGATTCAAGAAGAACTCGAGGTGTGGAAGCAGATGTATGGTGTTGATGATGGAGATGAACGCTTGGAAATGAAGATTGATGGCACGACAGTGTCATCACCTGAATCAACCCCCAAAACGGGGTTGGATGCGCCAAAACATGGCAAAGAAGACCCAAAGAATGAACCCCACGTGGGTGGAAACACATGGGCGGGTGGCACGGGAGGTTCTGATACAGCAGGTCTAGGCGGACGAGGTGGGCCTTACCGTCTAGACAAGGGCCACCCTGTCCACCAAGTATCTCAAGCCAAGAAAGACGAGGTTTCCGCTGAAGCTAGAGCAAAGGCTCGTGCGATGGCCGAACAAGCCCTTGCTACACGTCTTCAAGAAATCGACATGACAGAGAAGGAATGGGACACATACCAGGCATATTTCTCGCGTGTCGAGCAAGAGAGCTCGCAGCTTCGCTCCATTTTAGACAATCTCGAGTCATACGCACAAGAACGGAGCTGGCTCAAGCATCAGTCCAGTGGAGAACTCGATGATGCCAAGCTCGTGGATGGTGTCACTGGTGAGCGACTCGTATTCAAGCGCAGAGGTACCAGCGACTCGCCATTCCAAACGATGCAGCAGACAAAGCCTAAGCGTTTGCTCTTCGTCATGGACGTCAGTGGCAGCATGTATCGATTCAACGGCCAAGACGGCCGCCTCGAACGTGTTCTCGAGACCTCCTTGATGATCATGGAGAGTCTGTCGGGCTTCGAGTCAAAGTTCGACTACTGCATTCTCGGTCACAGTGGAGATTCGCCCGAGATTCCTTTCGTGAACTTTGGTGAGCCA
>KE464295.1:6124-21437 GCA_000387445.2 Pythium aphanidermatum DAOM BR444 | reverse complement strand
CAGTTCCATTGCCTGGGGCGTAGCCAGGAGCAGGGTCGGAGTCGGCTGCTGGCTGGCAGGAGGGGCAGAGCTCGCGGGGGCGAGGACGGAGCTCCGTTCTGCAGTGCCGGTGGGGACGACGAGGGCGGAGCTGCTGTCTCTGACTTGGCTGGAGTTGCTGGTGCTGCTGCAGGTGGAGGCGTCATGGCGGTTTGAGCGGACACGCCGTTCGCAAGGCACACAGCGGCGAGAGCGATACACGACGAGAACTTCATGACGAGAGAGATAGAGTGGTTGTTAGCGAAGGAAGTTGGACGCGGTGAAAAGCGCAATGGTGCTGGGTAGCGCATGTTGATGAGGCGCATGCTGCCGATGGTCCTGATGCGATGGCCATTTCGCGGAGATCGCGAAGCCATTTCTTGATGGCTCCATTCTTCCATCACATCTCTTTCATGTCATACTAATTAGCCCGTATACAGCCAATACAAACTAATCACCTATCAGTCTTATGATATATTCGCTCACGGTACTACCTTCAGCTCCTGAGAGCACCACAGAACGAGCGGGTCTCATGATCATGCTGACGCCGACACTACGCTCGATGGCCGCTCGCCGCCCTGCGGTTGTTGCTGCCCGCCTCTCCGCCGCCCGTGGCTTCTCCTCTGGCGCTTCGTCTTCCTCGACGGATGGCGGTAACGCCACGACCCACTTTGGCTTTAAGCAAGTGAACGAGGCGGACAAGAAGCCCATGGTCGCGTCGGTCTTCCACAGCGTGGCTGAGCGTTACGACGTCATGAATGACTTCATGAGTGGCGGCATGCACCGCTTGTGGAAGGATGCGTTCATTGACACGCTGCACCCTGTGGGTCCTCTCCAGGTGCTTGACGTGGCCGGCGGCACGGGCGACATTGCGTTCCGCATCGCCAAATGCCTGCTTTCGCCACGCAACCAGCACGGCCAGGGCTCCCACATCACGATCTGCGATATCAACTCGAGCATGCTGCAGGTGGGTAAGGAGCGCGCCGCGCGTGTGCTTCCTGAGGCCACGGGCCTCTTCGACTGGCAGCAGGGCGATGCCGAGCAGCTGCAGTTCGCCGACAACTCGTTTGATGTCTACACCATCGCGTTCGGCATCCGCAACGTCACGCACGTCGACCGCGCCCTGGCTGAGGCCTACCGTGTGCTCAAGCCTGGCGGTCGCTTCCTGTGCCTCGAGTTCAGCCACGTGCCGAACCCCCTCATCCGCGCCGTTTACGACGCTGTACGTCCAAGACATTGACTTCGTAGCTTGTTCTTAGCATGAACTCACGCGCATGTGTTACGCAGTACTCTTTCAACGTCATTCCACTGCTCGGTGAGAAGGTCGCGAGCGACCGCGACTCGTACCAGGTGCGTGCTGTATGGTTAATCTGGTGGTGACAACGTCGTCTAATGGAGGCGTGTGCGATCAATAGTACCTCGTGGAGAGCATCCGTCAGTTCCCAACACAGGAGAAGTTCAAGTCCATGATGGAAGATGTTGGCTTCAAGCGCACGAGTTACACCAACTACACGCATGGCGTTGTCGCTGTGCACTCGGGCTTCAAGCTCTAGACTCGATCTCTCCTAAATCGCACGTTAGATCCAGGTTATCGCTCCGTTATACTCCCTCCTTGTTGTTGCAGCTGTGTGGCCATGGTGAAGTCTGCTTGAGCCTGTGCCGTTTTACCGAGTCTGTCCAACAAAATGGCCCGATTGTGGTACGAGTAGGCGTTGCGAGGATCCAGTTCGATCACTCGAGTATAGTCTCGGATCGCGTCATGCAAGCGATCCATCTTCGCGAACGAGTACGCGCGATTGCTGAGTGTCCGAGTATTATTGGGATCGACCTCGAGAGCGGTGCTGTAATCGCGGACCGCCTCTTCGTATCGCTTCAGCTTTCGCAATGCATACCCACGGTTATTATATGCTGCAACATTGCGTGGCTCAAGCCGCAAAGCCTCTGAATAGTCTGCGATTGCGAGCGTGAACTCCCCCATGTTGCGATAGCAGTACCCGCGGTTGTGGTAAAAAACAGCGTTGCGCGGCTCCATAGAGATGGTTCGAGAAAAGTCCTTGAGGGCCTCGAAATGCCTCCCGAGCTGGTCATAGCAAAGTCCTCTGCTGTTGAAACTTGACGCTGATTGGGGTTGCAGAGCAATCGCTCGGTCGAAATCAGCTATTGCCAAGTCGACCTGTTTCATCTTATCGTATGTGCTACCACGATTGTGAAATGCATTCGCATTGGTTGGCTCGACGTCGATCGCCGCACTGTAGTCTGTGATGGCCTCTGCGTATCGTCCAAGCTTGTCATACGAGTAGGCACGATTGTACAGCGACTTAAAGTGGCGTGGGTTAAAGCGGATCGCAGCGCTATAATCTTGGATAGCAAGTTCAAAGTTGCCCTGTTTTCGGTGGCAAAACCCGCGGTTGTGATAAAAGTCGGCGTTGTTCGGTAGCAGCTCGATCGCTCGAGTGAAGTCGGCCAACGCGCCCTGGTAATCACCACTACGGTCAAGTGAAATCCCTCGGTTGTAAAGAGCAAATGCGTTTGACGGATCCATGGAGAGTGCTGCGCTGTAGTCTGCAACCGCCGCATCAAAGCGCCGTAACTTGTCGAACGCAAAACCACGGTTAAAATACGCTTTGAAGTGTCGGGGATTGAGTGCAATCGCACGCGAGTACTCTTCTGCTGCTGCCTGGAAGTTACCTTCCTGGCGGTAGGCGAAACCTTTTGCATGGTGCTGCTCTGCTGCCTCCAGTGCCGCAGGAGAGAGTGGGTGCGGAGAAATCGTTGGTTGACGCGTCGTCTCCATCACGGCAATGGTGCTCCTTCGAACTGCCGTGTTCGCTACATTTGAGGAAGCATCCCCAGATCCTACCAGAGATAAAGCCGCGATTGATGGCACGTGGAACTGTGTTATCCTTGAAGACCCCGGTGCCCTTAGAGTCTGCGGTGTGAAACCGTCGGTCGCATCGGGTGACCGCGGAGTGGAAAACCCACCATTTCTGTGATCGTGATCGTCGCTGGCGTTGTTATTATCATCGTCTCCATTTCCACTCAGTGGTGTTGACGGTCTTGATACTGAGAGGACTTCCTGTGGCTGGAACAAACTGCGTCGCGTAGTATGGGACTGCAACAGTTTTGATGTCCCTCCAGCCTTGTGTTTTTCCATCGCACTGCTCTTCTGGTCCCGTGTCAGTGCAAACGTGTAGTCATCGATAGCACGCATAAAATCCCCCTTTGAGTTATAGCACGATGCCCTTGCATATGCAGCATTGAAGTGATCAGGGTTCAGTGTCAAGGCCTCACTGAAGTCTCGGATAGCCAGATCCATATGATTGAGCTTTGAATGAGCTAGTCCTCGTGTGTAATATGTCGTTGCGTTCTGGGGCTCCAGTTCAACTGCCCGTGATAGATCTCGCAGCGCATCTTGCATTAGGCCTTGCTTGAACAACGCCATGCCACGCGTGACATGGAGCTTCGCATTGCTCGGATCGGTTGCCAATTGAGCAGTTGCTGACGCTACGACTGCGCGCAGATCTGCGGGCTGCTGCTTCCTGAACCGCGTTGATGCTGACGATGGCGGCGACGTTGGTGGTATTGCTGCCATGGAAGGAGTGTCGTGAAGTCCAGCCATGACGGAGACGTGGATCAACAACGCAGGAGGTTGGCTCGCGTCGTTTCGAGGTCGGTCTGTTCACACGACACATCGTCCAGCGACTTCTCAATAAGTATACTGTATTAACAATAAGACAGAATCAAAATCGCACTTTCACTGCTACTTACGGTCAATGGTGTCATTCTTCATCATCTGCATCCTCTTCATCCTCACTCGAATAGTCGTCGTGAACCTCGTAATACGGTTCGTCAGGTAGTTCGAAGAGCAGTTGAATGTCTCGTGCTGATAACGAAGGGCCACCTCGAGATCGTCGTCTATTGGCGCTAGTGTCATCATCCTCATTATCATCGCTTTCATCTTCATCACCGACGTCATCTTCATCTTCTCCGAAATATTCGATACCATCTTCTTCATCTTCGTCATAACTGTCGTATTCGTCTTCATCGCCGTCCATTTCATCATCATCTTCCGAATCTTCTTCGTCTTCATCATCCTCTTCCGAGTTTGACTCATCATCGAATTCATCGTCATCCATTGTGTCTGATCCGTCAAGAGCATCTTCAATATCGGAATCATCCTCGCTGGGTCGCTTCCGCCCAATCTCGTACAACCGACAGGTAGGATCGTCCTCCGTTGATCGGTCTGCATCCAAGTATCGGCCTTCAACCGTAGAAAGTAATGTACTCTTCCTGTCAATAGCCAAATCGTAGATTGGCCTCTGCAACTCAATCGTGGAAATATCCTTGTAGTCTCTAGTGTCAAGTACTCGGAACCAGGTCTTCGCTTTCGGACGACGTCGCTCTAGGTCATCAATCTACGTACAGATATTCAGCACTTAGTTAGTTGAGAATTCCACATAGAACCAATGTAAGCGTAAGAACGTACCACCGAGTGAGGACTGTAGGCGAACATCACGGAGCCGGTCGAATTGAAGCGCACCGTGCATTTGTCCAATGCAGGAACCATACGAAGAAGCTGATATGTTCGCAGATCCCACACCGCTGAATTGATGATCACTTCGTTACCGTTCGGGTGAAAGAATCCGTGCCCAATATTAGACAACTTGTCAAACTTGTATAATGCGCGGGTTGGAATTCGTGCGTCCCAAAGCATCCCACCAGTCAAAATAGTATTATCGTCGGGTGCGAAGCTGCAGTTGGTGTCACGCTTGTAGTCGTTGGACTGCATTGTGTCCTTGAGCTCGCATAGTACTGATCCAGTTGAAATATCAATCATGACAGCTCCAGTTACCCTACTTCCATCCTCCATATCATGGTTTTCATTGTCGGCTCGACCATCAAGGGCAACAACACGATCTCCGTAATGGCTGAACCGAGGAGAAAGCCCTCCAGAAAAGCGCCAGCGTGCATCCTCCATAGTATTCACATCCCACAGAGCGACTTCTGACTCACTGAATCCTGCAAGACTTACAGCTCCAGTCATGATTAAGCGACTCATTGCTCCCATCCGCGTCGCCTCGTTTGTCTCCAAATCAAGTATCACGCTCGACGTCGCGTGGCATGACCATTCCTCAACAATTTGGTCTGTGTCGATCTGAAGAAGTCGGACTTGTCCGTCGTGATTTCCCATAATGAGTTCACTTTGGTCATCACCGTAGAATCGAGCAACACTCGCACCCCAGTGCGATGAGCCATGATTACCAGCGATTCGATATGGCCGATAACGGCTGTAGATATATCTATTGATTCCGGGATCAGCGTACGGACTTGCAAAAGATCGAACACCATGGCGGAAGGTCGAACGGCATCGCTCAGCAATCCGTGAACAAATGTTGACGGGGGTCTTGGCAATGCCGCTGTGATCTGGGCAACGATGAACATCTCCACCAATCAACTTGAAAGGAGGGACGGTCGTCACAGGGTTGGCACATTGACGATGTTGCTCTCGGAGATAATGAGTGATGATGTCGTCTAACCGGCTTGAATGCGTTTTGCGAGCCGAATCAATAGTGCCGACTGCTGGTTTGGTTCGAAGCCCACTCAACCTTGGAGTCGTAGTCGGGTCACTCGAGCTCTTCTTCAAAGTAGGAGCCTTCGGTTCAAATAGGTGAGCAGTACTAAATGCCTGTCGGATACGTTTTCTGCGCTCTCCATGCGGAAGTCTCAACGATAGAGGCTGTGCTCCAGCACCGGACGACTTGTTTGATCGACGGGCGCTGTCGAACTGATCGGGATCTGTGCCTTTCGGATCGAGACACAGCGAATGAGCTTCAACTCGAGGGACTTTCATCGGGCGCTCAACACTTGACTGCTGACCTTGACTGGTAGATTTTATTGAATGAGACACATCGCTCGCACTTGGAGCAGACCCAAAACTCTTCGAACGCAGTTTTTCGGGAGTTCTCAGAGACACCACATCACCTTCGGACAGCGACACTTCGCGTGCTAATGCTGCAGCTGATTCAGTCAGCCCTTTAGACACGAGGTGGTCATGGATAAGTCGGAGCAGCTCGTTTTGATCATAGGTAATTGGTGTCTGCGCAACAATACTTGCCTTCTCAATCTTTCTCACTGTTGGGTCGGCTGCTTCATTTATCACGGCATTGGGTGCTCGATGCGTAACCAAAGAAATCAAATCCAAAGCAGTTTCGCGAAATCGCACGTGAAGATCAGCATTTTCTTCCAGAACCGGATCTTGCCTAATTAAATCGGACAGCAATTGTCCCAATTGCATCTTCTCCAATACCTGTGCGATATGACGATCTCTAGATAGACCCAGCAAGGCTCTTGTCGCCAAGAGGCGAATTGCATCGGCATTCTGTACAGATCGCTTGTACCTTAACAACTGGATGCAAACTTTGATGGCGTTTTTGTCTCGCGCCAACTTTCGCACCGGACGAAGAGCTTTGTCATCCTTAACCCTGACACAGCATGCTAGCACAGTTTCATCTTCAGCTGATGGCTGATCCAGGCTGAACGATTGTTGAGGTTGATGTTTTCGCATGTTCCGAGCTGTCAGCGTGAACTGCCGAATATCTTTGTGGGGATGCTGCCAGCACTCTTCGGTATGGGGTGGGGAGACACAGTTGCAAAATACATAAAGCGCATCTCTGACCAAATCAGAGTCGCGAGGGTTAGTGCTCGTTGCGATCTCAAGTAGAATCGTCATGCCCGAGCGCTTCATCAGCCCAGACTCGTCGACTATAACATCTGTGGAGCAGACTTCGTTCGAGAGAGGAGGAACCACAAGTGTCAACACTCGAAGACATTCCAAACAGAATTGAGCACGCTCAACAATCCACATCCGAACCGTATTCGAGTTCTCTTCTGAATCCGAGTTTTGAATGAGAGAGACCATCATCGCAATCACTTCAAGCATAACAAGGGGCCCTCGTAAATGACTTAGCTTTGCTGCAGGCGACCACATCGTACCACCGGGTCCATTCGCTGCTGACCACGGAGCGCCTGTTCCACCGGAGCCTCCAGGAACACTAAACTGGTATTTTTCGTAGAACACAAGGTTTTGCTCGTGAGTTTTGTCGTCAATATCGATTGGCTTGGACGAGTGAAGCTTTGGCACACGGACAGGTAATCGCGCGAGAGCAGGCGCGGCAGTGAGCAGTGGCGTTGCTGAATTAGAACGGTTGCTAGGGTGATTCAGCTGACTCAATCTACGACGCAATCTATGTGTCACCAAAGCCATGTGCACACGAAGATACTGGCGTAAACACAGGCAAGCATCATGTGACAGCTGACGTTGAACTGCAGATTTTGGGTTGTTTCCAGCGCGAATAATGTTGAGCAAGGTGTACAAACCATTCTCTTTTTCGAAGTGTTCTAGCACTGTCTTGAACGTCAAAGTGAGGCCGAAGAAAACGACTGCATTTTGACGGGCTCGATCATTAGGACTAGACAACAAACCAAACGAGACAGAGAGAAGTGTCTCTGAATCCAACGCAAGGACCTTCTCCATCACAGCACTAGAGGACGCAAGACCGTGAAGGCACATAGACAAGCTCCGATCCAAGAGGCCGATCTGCCCCAGTCCTTGCTGCGTCTTGGCAGTTCCGAAAATCAAATCGACACCTCCAACATCAATCAATGAAAAGCAAAACTTTTTATGCGCGAGGAAGTGTGACGTCAGCTTCATTGTGTGGGACAAAACAGTCGGATTTTTGCTGTGGAGAAATGTGATGATTGTTCCGATAATGTCTTCCTTCAGAGCAGGCGCAAAAAGCTCCATGTATTCCCCCATCAACCCAATGCAATCGAGAGTGTACATTAGCTCCAGCATGACCAGTCGCTTGATGTCTTCTTCATGACGCTCTGGATCAGGCTGAAAACCGATGATATCTCTGGATGCTGCTAGTTGTTCATCCTCCATTGAAGAAGAATGAGTGTTCTGAGTTGGCGTCTCAGCAACAGTGGATAACATCTCTTCAGATTCACCTTGTGTTGAATGTTGCGTCGATTCAATCGCAGTTTCTATCAAGACTCGATCAGTGGCACTTCGTACGTTTGTTTCAGAATGCTTGCGTTTCAAGCTGATGCGCGGTTGTGTTAAAGGTGGGGCAGGTCGGGAGGCCCCAGTTGTTGTACCTGAAGACAGTGCTGAGCGACGAACACGTGCAGCAGCTGACGCAGCTTTCAGACGCTCTTGCATATACTTGGTGGCAAGATTTCTTTCGTTTTCAAGTTTGGAGGCGTAAAGCCGCACGCGCTTCAGAAATTTGATTGAGACTTCCTTGTTAACAACAATGTCGGCAACTGACCGATCCCGCAGTCCAACGGCCAATAAACCTGTAGCGTAGCATCGGAGGGGCGACTCACCATCAGCGGCGTAATCGCACATCCGATCTAATGTGTCTTCATCGTACAGCAAACGCACAATGAATCTGCTGTTGACCGGCACTGTCGCGAGTAGAACTCGGCAAACCGATGCCTTCACACGACTGTCCGTCAACTCGCTCAACTTGGATTCAAGCTAAGCAAGAACCAGCGTCAGGCATGCACCAGATGCCATCCCAATCGTACAGACTACGTACCATCGGATAGAACTCGTCATGGTGCTCCAACACCTGCAGCAATGTACCGACCAAGTGACCTATTCGATCACCGAACACCGTCAGCTCGCGCTCTGATCACACGAAGTGCATACACACTTACCTTCTCGTCGGTACGGCGGTGTCCGATCTTTGCGAAACGCAGTCTCCGCTTCCTCCAGAGCCTCCGCGATCCTACGAAGTAGTCAGCCGCCATTTCAACCCATTAGCTTCCCACGCATCTCCTTCAACTCGCATCCAAGCACCACGTACATATTGAGCCTCGTCGTGAGCTCTTCGTCCGCCCACTCTGTAGTCACGACCTCTTGCACGAGGTGGTCCAGCGTCGCTTCCATCGGGTCCTCGAACTCGTCAGTGTCCAATCCTCCGGCCATCCCGTCCTCCTCTTCTTCTTCCTCCTCTTCTTCGTCTTCTTCTTCTTCACCTTCCTCCTCCTCCTCACCCACGTCGCTCACTATCTCTGACGCACTCGTCTCACCTGCGTCACTGCCTTCCTCCTGCCCACTCCCCCGTCGGCGACGCATGGCTGGCGCAGCGTCGCTCATGTTGCCGCGTGAGTGATGATCGTCTGCGGCAACTTCGAGAATGCGCCAACGGAGGGGGAGAACCACCGACGCAACTGCGAAAAACCACAGGATCGATTCACCACAATGATTCAATAACCACAGTCTATGACGGTACACCATGGTACCTTCCCAAAATGCGATATTCTCAGGCTGACTGAGTCTGAGGAAATGGCGTCTCAGACACGGCAAACTGAATGGAGCATCAGGGCACTTGATCTTGACGGACACCATGTTCGCGTTCAACTTCTCCGTGGATGAGAGCAGCAACAGCACGCAGGTGACAGCCAACGACGCGCCTGCGTCCACCCAGGTGTATCACACACGCCATGGCGAGCGCTTCCACTGGAGCAAGGCGTCGGACTGGCAGCAGACGACGCAGTTCGTGCCTGTGACGCTGCCTATCACCTCCTCCGAGGCGCTGCAGTTTGAGATCGTGAACGCCAGTGACGCGCAGTTTATCGCGCGAACTGGCGCCATCAGCTCCATCTTGACGACGTCCGACCTGCAGGCTGGCGTGTATGAAGGCGGCTTCAAGTTGTGGGAATGTGCGCTCGATCTCGTCAAGTTCATGGCTCAGCACGAGCGCTTCCGGTCAATGGAGGGAAAGCGCGTGACGGAACTGGGCTGTGGCCATGGACTTCCTGGTATCTACGCGCTGCAGCGAGGTAGGATCGAGTCTGGGATTATGGTAATGATGCTCGGCTGACGATAGTGAGCAGGCGCGACCCAGGTCACGTTCATGGACTACAACAAAGAGGTTCTCGAGCTTACGACATGTCCAAACGTGCTGCGCAACGTTCATGACAATGAGGCTCTGTACTCGAAGGCGTCCTTCTATGCCGGCGCATGGAGCAGTGTGGCTCAGCACATGACTGAGAGTGAACACATCACTCAAGAAGAGCAGCAGTTCGATGTGATCCTGACGGCCGAGACCGTCTACACAGAACCTGTGGCGATCGAGCTGTTCCAAGTAAGTCAACAACGATGTAGTTCATTAGTCATTTGAGTGTAGACTGAAAAAATTTTTTTTTCTCAGGCGATCAAGCAACACCTCCGTCGCTCCCCCGACGCTGTGGCATTAGTGGCGGCCAAGAAATACTACTTTGGAACAGGCGGAAGTGTCCAGCACTTCATGGACCTCGTGAATCAGGATGGTCAGCTGACGGCTCAGGTGGTGTGGGAAGAGAGCGATGGGCGCTCCAACATGCGAGCCATCGTGGTTGTTACGCACGCGATGTAGCCTCAAGGATACGCCGAACCTCCTGTTCGTCCAGACGGGCCCCCACCCAACCGTACGAGTGACGAAGCCGTCGCCATCATCGCTTGGCAAGTCGAATTCAAGAATAGAGCACACGAAGGAACATCCGAGTCGACGCTGTCATGGATTCGGAGGCCAAATATAAGCGACGGTTTGGATACGACGCCCTCGGCTGCTGTTGACGGATGGACAAGCGTCCTGGCCCGTTCGAATATTCATTCTATGAGCCCAGGCGCGCCTTTAAAAAAGCTGCGAGAGAGAGCCTCTTCCCAGCCCAGGACCACGTGCGCAGGGAAGCACCGGTGCGTGACTAAGTGACTGATCGTGGCGCCGGCACTCATTCCATGGCCGCCGCTCGACAGTGACGCTGATAGGTACTCTAGCAACCACGTCGAGCACTGTGAGGCCCGAGGAGCGTCTCCCGCGCCTCACCATGCAGAAGGCCTCGGGTGCGCGCGGGTTGTCGCTACGCGGCTCCTCTTTCGGTCCCAAGGTGCGTGTGCGCAAGAAGAAAGCACAACAAGCACCCGTGTCTACTGCCGCAACTCGCGGTTCCACGCCAAATGTGGGCGATGTCACTCCGACGATTGTACCCATTACGACCATCGACAGCTTAGTGAAAGAGCTCCGCAAGAGTCTTCATTCGATCTTCACCACACTTGATCCGACCATTCCAACGACCAATTTGTATGACAACTGCTGCCAGCAGGCCTTTCGTTTCTTCACGACGATCAACACTATTACACCCGAAGCCTTCCATCACAAAATCAACAAACTCGGCCTTCACGCGTCGCGCAAGCTTTGTCTAGAGCTGTTCAGCCTCGTGGACCAGGAAGGGCTGGGTGAGCTCACATACTCTACATTTGCTCGGCGCATTTTCCTGCCAGCAGGGTATTTCAACTTTTCCAAACCCATAACGCCCGCCGACACACCCTCGTCAGTGGCTGCACCAGCGTCTCCACTAAGGCCGACGTCCTCAAATAACAGAAGCTCGCCGGTTCCGGGTGGCGCTTCCAGTCCGTGGGAGCGTCGGCCCCCAACTCCCAGGCTGGACAACAAATCACCGGCAGATTCGGGTTCTTTTGTCAGTTCAAGAGGCCCAAAAGAAGTGCATCTCATTTATGAGAACCTCAGTCTGGAAGATATCGAGAAGTGCATATCTCGTAAGCTCGAGGAGCGCACGTCGCGTTCAACGGATCGGTTTCGACAGGCTTTCCGTTTCTTCACGAAGTCGGAGGGGATCACATTTCCCGACTTCCGACACCACCTGAGCCTCATGCAAATCCATTTGTCATACGGCAAGTGCAAAGAGCTCTTCGAACGCTTCGACCTCGATAAAAACGGCACCATCGAGCTATCTGAATTCACTGCTGCGCTTTTCCGCCACGAAGAAAACGAGACAACACTGCTCGAGACGTCTGCGTCCAAAAATGTCGCACCAGCAACTGTACCTGCATTCAAATTGGAAGATTTCGAGGTAGAAGCCGGGTCGACACTAACAATTCAAGAGATTCTCTCCAGGTTGCGCGACAAACTCGAACAACATACCTCTAAGGAAACTGATCGATTCAGGCAAGCCTTCAAAATATTCGGCAAGTCGTCGGGCATTACCCCTCAAGAGTTCAATGTCGCGATGGCGAAGCTTGGGCTCAAGCTGACTGAAAGGCAGCTACGAGAACTCTTTGAACTCTTTGACTTCGACAAGAGTGGTGACCTGGATCTGAATGAGTTTGTGCAAGGTGTTATGCTTGATGACAGCTCAGCAAAGCACTGGTACACCCTTCGAGACAAGCACAAGATGCAAGAAAGTCGGCGGAAGCGATACGATATGGCTGTCCAGTCAGTACAGGATTCGTGGACAATCGCAGAGATTGAACAGATGCTGCGTGAGAAGATTGAACAACGCACATCAAGGTCCTCGGACTGCTTCAGACAAGCATTCCGTATTTTCAAAAAGGTCAACGGCATTAAACCTGACGAGTTTCATGCCGCTCTAGAGGCAATCGGACTGGCACTTGAGCGATCCCAGGCCGACATTCTTTTCCAGCGATTCGACAAGAACGGCAGCGGGGACATCGACTTGGATGAGTTCATTCATGGTGTTCTCCCCCCTGATTACACTGGACGCCAATGGGTTGCAGCAGCAGACGAGCTCCATAAAGAGGCAGAGTTGCAGAAGAAGCGGGATGCAATCCTGAATCCAGAGCGATATATGACCGAGATCGAGATGGAAAATTGGACTTTGGACGAGATTGAGAAGCGGATACGCGACAAGATCATGCAGGCGACGAGCAAAAGCTCAGACACGTTCCGCCAGGCGTACAAGATCTTCAAGAAGTCGAATCATGTGACAATGGAGGAGTTTCGTGACCGACTTCTTGCTCTTGGCTTTCGTCTTACGCCGTCACAGTGTTTGGGTCTTTTCCGTCGGTACGACACCAACAACAGTAATGATATCGACCTCCAAGAATTCTGCATGCGTATTCTCCCACCGGATTACACTGGCGACGGCGATCATTGGTCCCACTCACAGAAGTACCACAAGCAGCGCGAGCTAGAGAAGCTCGAGTACGTGAAACGCAGCAAGAATGGATTGTTGACGTTGCCCAAGTTTGACGAGGCGCGTGTGCGCTTCACGCGAGGCCTCTACGACACACGAAATTTCGAAGACTTGGAGGAGGAGGAGGAAGAGGAGGAGAATGAGCAGTCCTTTGGAGCTCCTGATGTTAACATGATCCGTCCAGCTTCGCCTCCTAGCCGAACAGTCAGCCGACCCAGTACACCGCGAACGCCACGTCAGAACCGCCCGTCGTCTTCATGCTCGTCGTCATCCACACAGCAAGACGACGCGGAAGACGCCAAGTCACCTAGGGCACGTCGTCTCCAGCAGCGACCATCGACTCCGAAATCACCGCGACCTGAGGCAACGACGCCATCGAGACCTACGAGTCCGCGTGTCGGTTATGTGCCAGCCGTGGCCCAGTCGCCATCCCGGCCAATGTCTCATCGACAGCCCCCGAAGGAGAGTAATCGTCCTCTCTCTCCTCGTGCATCGCCTCGTCCGGATGCAGCTAGCCCTCAACGTCCCATGACGCCACGCCGGGTCGTGAGACCAGTCGAAGAATACGAAGACGAAGATATGGCAGCTGATGAGAATGAAGAACAAGACGATGAGACGGAGGAAGGATTCACTACTCACTCACTGCGTCTGCTTCGAGCTCGAAGGACAGAGGCAGCAAACCGTCACCGTCGACACCAACAACTAAGGGATGTTTACAACGACGAGACTGCAAGTCGGACGAGTCGCGTGACACATGCTCTGACTGCACGATATGAGCGCGAGAGTATCGGAGGCGAGTCGACGGCCTCATTTTCGAGCACGGTGCAGCGGGCAGTAGGCCAGGCAAAATACACGCCAACTCGCAGTAATGTTCTTCTACTGCAGAGGTTCATGCGGGTGGCGGCTAAGTGCCAGAGTGAACAGAAGGCACCGCAATCAGGCAGACTATCTCCGCGGCATATCGTCGAGAGCGCACGCCAAGTGAAAACGAAGCGTCCACTCACCACTCGCCTTTGAATCGATAGAGAAAAAGAAGAACCAAAGTACTATGAGGGCCATGCCTTTAGATGCCACTGCGTAGAGAAATAATGACCGCTACAGTATACGTAATTGCCTCCGTGAGGAGAGCCCAACGCACTGCGATGACTCACTCGTCTTGTCCCTCGAAGTGCTGGTATTCGACATGGAACAACGCAGTGAGCAACAGGATACGGTCCTCCGGGGTTGAGTCGCGTGGGAACTCGAGCACATAGTTGTTGAAGTTGAAGCTCATACGGCAGCACGCCCCCATTAGGCTCTTACCACCGCCATAGGTGCGCTGCAGATGTGCGACGATCTGCCCCTTGGTATCCAGAATGTCATACACTGCATCGTTCTTGCAGCACGTAGCACCACAACAGTTGTTAACGCGGCCACAGCACGCAAGATTTGTGCGCATGGTGTAGCGCTTTTCGTACGAGCCGTCAGGCAGCGCACGTTCGATATCGGCGTAGGTCGTAGCGAGGCAGCATGCAGCGAAGCATCTGGACAAGTACGGGGAGAAATCTTCCTTGACTCGGCCGATGCGGCGAGAGCTGTGGCCCTCGGCGACAGCATCAATATTCATCTCAAGCGGGCAGCAGCACGAGCCACCGAGTTTGAACGGACGATCCACCATGTAAACGTCACCGGAGCTACCAGCCACGAAGAAATGCAACTTCAGTGGACGCAACTGCTTGCAACCGAGCCACGTAAGACACGTGCGCGTGAGCCAGTGGCTCTCCTCGTGGGTAAAGAGGAAGGCATCGAGCTGCTCAAGCTCCTCAGCCGATGGCTCCCATCCGTCAGGGTCGTTCGGGTGGTTCTTCACGACCTTGTTGGGGGGCAGCGCGGAGACTCGGTACTTGTTCGCTGACTCGAATGGCAAACCGACCGCCTGAGCCAACGCCTCACCTTTCTGAGTCTTCTGACGCACCACGACTCCGTAGAGCTCACTCATGCGCTGCGGCACGGCCGCATATTCGATACTCACGTCTGTAGGCTTGCTCATGCTGGGGGATCGGCGCGGGTGGTAGAAGGCACGTTGAGAAATGCCGAGGCGGAAGGATGCGAACCCACGGGGTGAAGAGACGCGAGTGCAGCCACGAGCGACTTGTCATGTGGGTACAGCAGGGCAGCCGGACGACCGCACGTGCGTCTTATTGCACATAGACGTTGAAGATGCGTTAGTCACACAAATAACCGGTATACTCACGAGTTTTACGAGTGAAAAATGGGTTTTATTTTATTCTACCGGTATTTTGATACT